>WPIO01000029.1:1745000-1932500 GCA_009760855.2 Cristatella mucedo
ACCCCCAGAGAACTGAATCTATCACTAGGCAATTAAACAGATGCTGCATATAAAGCATTACCAAATGTATGTTGGTAACATCCGCGAGCATCAGGCATAGTGTAAGCGGCAGAGTGTTAGCACCTAGGTGTCCTCCATGGTGATCAACTTAAGTTTACCCCACTGTACATGTGGATATAAATGTAGTCTGCCTTCTGTTTGAGATTGATCGTATAACAGTAACACCAAATTTAGCCGTCATGTGGCAATGTCTTGCTAAATTTAGGCAGATCCTATTCACCAAGCTCGTTTACATAACCAGAATGTTAGCAGCCTTTTTGTTTTCGTGTGTGTGCTGTTTTTGTGTCATTACTGTATGACTAGGATTACCCAGTCCGAGGTACATTTCTGGACTGAAAAGTCCTCAAACTTCGGAAATCAAGACAGAACTTCAAACTTTGCAGAATATAATAATAATAATAGTGACACACGATAAAGCACCCTCATAGAACTTCTATCTGTTTCTAGCTGCTTTACATTTGCTGCAAAGGAAACACAATCGAATGGTTAGTAATAGCATGCTCGATAAACAACAAGAATAACATGGTTAGGGGTGACATGCACAGGGTAAGCATGCAAGTGTGGTCAGTGGCAGCATGCACAGTGTCAGCACGCATAAGCACATGAAAGACGAGTCATAGGGCCCCACTAGATGCTGTCCTAAATAGGTGCGTTTTTAATTTCTTTTTAAATCAGGTCAAGTCAGGGGGACGTCGTGACGCAAGTCGGGAGAGAGTTCCAGGCTTTTGGAGCACACGAACTAAATGCATGGCCTCCGAACGATTTGAGGTTCATACGAGGTATAGGTAAACAGTTAGATTCCGAAAAGTAGGTGGGACTATGCTTAGCCTGGTGGGGCAGTATACCTGATAGTTAGGCTGGAGCCAAAAAATGAAGGAACCTGAAAGTGAAGGACAAAAGCTTGAAGTCGATGTTGACTGGTAGCCAGTGCAGGTCGGCGAGAAGTTGTGTGATGTGGCAACTGCGGCGCTCACGACAGACAAACCTAGCTGCAGAGTTTTGCACCAGCTGTAAGTGTGTGATTGCACAGGCCGGTAGGCCTGCAAGCAGTGTGTTGCAGAAGTCGAGACAGGATGTCACAAATGCATGGACCAACTTAGATGTGGTATCCCTTTCTAAACAAGCCCGAATTTTAGCAATGTTATGTTGCTGAAAGTAGGCAGATTTGATTGTGGAGCTGATGTGGTCGTCTAATAAGAGGTACTTTGGAGCATGACACCTAGATTTCGTGCATATTCAACAGGAAATATGCTGGCAGAGCCGATTTTGAGCATTAACCTTTCCAATTTCTGAATCACACTTGGTTTGCCCATAACTATAACTTGATTTTATCATCATTCAATTTAAGAAAATTTGCTGCCATCCACGTGTGGATGTCATCAATACATGCAGCAAGAGGGTTGAGAGAATTCGACATGCTGGAGGGCTGGGAGGGATCAAAACAAAGGTGCAACTGAGTGTCATCTGCATAGAGTTAAAGCCTAGATTGTGCTTGTTAAACACATCGGCAAGAGAAAGAGTATAAACCGTGAAAAGAACAGGACCAAGCACGGAGCCCTGAGGTATCCCATATTTTAGAGGTTCATCTGATGATTTTCGTTCATTCACATCAATACTCTGGAGTCTCCCACTGAGATAGGACCTGAACCATTGCAATGCAGTGCCAGTAATTCCCAGGCGAGATGAGAGTATAATGAAATTAAGACCGAGATTAATAACATTAATAACCGAAATTTAAGATTGAGAAGAGGCAGCAATATCTGTTGTATATTAAGCACGCTAGTATAGCAGTTACCTTACTAGGAATGGAAGACATGCAAAATGAATTTGTTGGTAGGTTTATAGCAATTTGGAAACAGTTGGAGCTTCAATGGATAGATTTGATGGCACCGTCAGAAAGTGGAAAACTAGGAATTACTGGATGTGCAAAGAATCCCCCTCAAAAATGCAGCTAAACGACAGTGCCGGGCTCTTGTTAAGGAACTGTAAAGGTTTGGGACGTCCGGTTTTGTGCAAGCACAGAATAGATTTGTTTTCGAGACTATGCAAGAAATCAGTGGTGAAATTAGAGTTAGCAATCAACATATTACCATTACTAATAAGAACAAGTTACAGAGAAAAGTGTAGAACTGTTACAGGAGTCATGGAAACAGTCTGAGATGCCAAAACCACAATGATATGAATATTTAGTCTATTGTATTTAGATTATGAGATCCAAGTTCAATTTAGTACTTGCAGTTGGTAAACCATGTTAATTAAGATCTAGAATGAAATGTAAAAAAATATTTATTTAACTCCACTAATCAGAAAATAATGTTGTCCTTCGTGCAATTCCATCGACTCCTGCCTGCGGTTAGAACCATGTCTGGCCTACGGCTGTGCATGCAGAAAATAGGCTGCTTCCAACACTTGATTGTTGATTGTTACCAAGGAAATGCCCGACCAGTACATGAGATGCATTATTTATTAGAGGAGTATACTCGGTGCATCCACTAAATCTTCATTTTGAGAGTTCTGATGGTATTTGTATGCTGCCACTAACCACACTTGCATGCTGACCCTGTGCATGTCACCCCTAACCATGTTATTCATGTTGTTTATCAAGCATGATAGCACTCACCATTCGATCGTGTTTCCTTTGCAGCAAGTGTAAAGTGCCTAGAAAGAGATTGAGTTCTCTGAGGGAGCTTTATCAATATTATTATTATGATTATTACAAAATAGCATCCTTTGAAAATAGTGGTTAAGTCGGAAGCCAGTTGTTGCTCCGGATACTGCAAAGCAGGGTAATTTTACGTGGTTTTGCATCTGGTTAGGAAAACAATGTGGTAGCATGCAAATTCTTTGTTTTAATTAAATTTGGTTGAGCATCAGTTAATAAAACACTAAATTGTTCGAGGTTATATCTCGATTCCCATCTTAAGTGTATTTGTCAGGCCAGCACTGAGTATATTATCTTCACAAGCCGTTGTCATGCGTTATTGGCACTTGTAGTGTATCATTGCTGTTTGTAGAGGCATCGCCGATTCGTTGCACTGTTCTACCGTTCAGAAGTAATTGTGTAAAGCAGCCTCTCGACCTCCATTTTGTTGACATTGGTCATCAGTTCCTGCTGTTGGAATCACACTCTGACTCAGGCACCCTCGAAGCAAGGCACGTTGTAGCGCCGTAGCCACATTCTACAAGTGAAGAGTTCAAATTTCTTCATGGTGTTTGTCGGGCGGCTGTTAGGCGATTGAGCTAGTGAACCTTTAGAACCTGACCCGGTGTGCTGCCCACATTAGCATTTTGCTGTTTTGCCTGTTAAAGCCTGCTTATATGTTAATCTGCTCATTCTCATTTAGTAATACCTCATTTGTGCTGACCAGCCTGCAGGCACCACCACAAGCTCGGTTCATGTGTCTTTTGCCTCAAGTACAGCCTGTGACCCACTATTAGTTTTCAGGCCTTTTCCCTACTTAATCCTTACGAGTTATACCAATTGTAAGGCATGTAGGTTTGGGGTTTTTTAGCTGCTGTCATATGTAGTAGTTCCTTTGTCACATCCCATGCCATCAAAGCAACACTTTTTCTCCACTTGATTGCCATATAGAAAGGTTGGAAAAGTGCAAGCTTCTGCTTGGTAACTGCACTGCATGTACAAGTGCCCTGTTGAAGGAAAATGATGCCGTGTGCCTGTTTGAAATACTCAGGCTTTGCAAGCTAAACATATCGACACCGATGTCTGTTTTGTAAGCGGTTTTCATTTTCGGGTTTGGGCATTTTACTTGTCATTGTTTTGTCAACCAACTCTTAATGACGTGATGAGCAGATTTTGTTCTTTTATGCTAGTCAGTCTGTCAGCTACCTCCCTCAATGACAGATTTGGCCTTCATTTTCAGCTAACGATATAAAGCTCAACAGATTGCTGGGAATGAGGCGCTTTGGTAGGGGCTTGGCGAGGCACTTGTCTCTTAGAAACTAACCTGGAAGCAAGCAGCATGCCACAGGTCCACCACCCAGCATACTCTTTTTGCCCCACCCTGGAAGTTGGTTAGCCATCCCCTTCAGCGATTGGAGTGGGCTGCTTGAGCTTCTAGGAATGACAGGGCTGTGGATATGCACTGAAGCACCTTTCTCCAAGCTATGCCTCTAGAGATGGACTAGGTCTTACCCACAGTGAGAGAAGCCTGCCTGGTGGTGCCTGCCTCAGACAGGCAGCTACCAAGTCGATCTCTTCTGAGGGGGGGGGGTAAAGGCTTTCTAGACCTCTTTGCCAACAGATTTGCCAGAATGCTGCCTCTTTGTGTCGGGTAACGTCGGGTAACAAGCCTGAAGAGCTCTGCTTCTGAGTCGGTCTCGTGAGGTGAGCTCAAGCTTTTCCAGATTCCCTCCCTTGAATTTTCAGAATATTTGCTTTTAAAAACCAGCTCCGTAGGTTTAAAGTAGATTCTGCCCTCGAGTATTAATCATGTAGGCAGTGCCCAGAGATCTTGCCATTCAGCCATCTCACGGTACGTGATCATTCCAGTTCGACAGTGCTAGGTGGCTAAATGAGTTGAGATATTGTATATAAGTCGCACAAGTTCCTCGGTAAGCACTCACAACCCATGCTTCCTGATACACAAATTTAGTCGTAATGCTATAAAAACTTTTGAATTGCTGTTGGGTGCTGCATTGCAACCACTCTACTATATATCGAGCAGTAGTTGACCCCTTGAAATTCTCACTGCTCGACTGATACCGGACAGACTGGTAAGAATGACTATGCAGACTGCCCCTACAGTGACAATGCAGAATCCCTGGATGGATTGCTTGCATTGAGCGGTAACCACGTTTACAATCCGAATTACTCTCACGACCCTGCACATGATGTGGTAGCTAATAAAGGTACCACATCTAAGGTGGTCCATGCATTCGTGACATCCCGTCTCGACTTCTGCAACTCACTGCTTACTGGCCTACCAGCATGTGCAATCAGGCGATTGCAGCTGGTGCAAAACTCTGCAGCTAGGCTTGTCTGTCGTGAGCATTGCAGTTGCCACATTACTCCACTTCTCGCCGACCTGCACTGGCTACCAGTCAAGCAACGGATTGACTTCAAGGTTTTGTCGCTCACTTTTAGGTCCCTTCATTCTATGGCTCCAGCCTATCTGTCAGATATACTACCCCATCAGGCCAAGCATCGTACCACCCGCTTTTCGGAATACAACAGTCTAGAAATACCTCATACAAACCTTAAATCCTTTAGAGACCGTGCATTTAGTTCATATGCTCCCAAAGCCTGGAACTCCCTGCCGACCTGCGTCAGAACATCCCCTGACCTGACCACATTTAAAAGGAACCTAAAAACACACCTATTTAGAACAGCATTTAGTGGGTCCCTGTGATTCGTCCTTGATGTGCTTATGCGTGCTGACACTGTGCATGCTGCCACTAACCACATTTGCATGCTGACCCTGTGCATGTCACCCCTAACCATGTTATTCATTTCGTTTGTTTTTCAAGCATGATTTTACTTACCATTCAATTGCATTTCACTTTACAGCAAATGTAAAGCGCCTAGAGAGAGATCTAGTTCTCTGAGTGTGCTTTATCAAGTGAATTATTATTATTATTATTAATACAAGAAAGAAATCGAAAAGCAGTTTTTGATGGCCTAAGGCGCCACCGTCTGACAAAACATAAAGAAGTCGTTGTCACGTACAGATTTTTCGGGAAGCCACATGCTTTAGTGGAGCTAGGTTTATCCCTGTGATATTGCTTGACATACCGCATGTATGTAGATATGTATGTTTCGCTTAATTCTCGGGGCTGTACTGCCACATGGCGGTGGCATAACCTGCTTATTAGTTATGATTGTGCCTACCTATTATTGCCTCGTCATCATCGTTCACATACATTTCTATATATTGTTGCTGCTGCTAAGATCCGTGAATTATGCATTAACAAAACCGCTCCTTTGGTATTCCTAGCATTGTCTCGAACCACTCAGCGCTTTCTATGTAATGTAATCTTATGTCTCTCCGGCTGTAACTCCACAGTCATAAAGACTATGTGTGTGTTATGCAGGAAAGTTTTGTATGGCATACTCACAGCCTAAGCGGCTTTCGGTATGCATTCGGTAGCCAACAGACTTCGTCTCACGCAACACAGAAAGTGGGAAGCATAGCAGAGTCAGGAGAGCAGTTGAGGTAGTGATTAGTATAGAAGTAGCAGCTCAGGACCACTGTAAAGGATGAGCCATAGTCGGCAGCAGGAAAGTAGTTTCTCTCTCAAGTGTGACTGTAAATCACTCCAACCCAGTGGTCATCAGGCTTGTTATAACTCCTGCGGCCCAACTTAACACTTGTCTTTGGAACCCCCGTTTAATGTGCAATAAACTCCTATTAATAATCAACCTTATTTCTGAAAAAGGCATCGACCTGCTCGCCTTATCCGAAACTTGGCTAAAATTGGTAAACTGCCTGATTATTAACATTGCAACCCCGGCAGACTTCTCCTTCCACACCCCTAAATCAATCAGAACTGGAGCTGGAGTCGCTATTATTACCCACACATTCTTCAATTTCAAGCCCTTTGCAGTCCCCTCGATGCAGCTTTTCCAATCTATCGTTTTGAGTTCACCCGACAACAAGCTACCAATGGTAGCAGGAGCCTATCGTCCTCCAGATACTAAGTCCTCCTTTATCTCAGATTTCTCTGATCTCAGTTTGATTCTGTGTTCAAGAAATCGATCTTTCCTCATTATGGGTGATTTTAACATTCACTTTGATAACTTATCCGAAGCTTTCAGCACTGAATTTCGTTCATTGACTGACTTATTGTCTCTTGTGGCTCATGTACTTGGCCCCACTCACATCAAGGGTCACACACTCGACCAACATTTCTCATACAACGGCACGCTATCATCACCAATTATTACGAAAGTCTGCTTATCTGACCACATGCAGATCTCATCAAGTCTGCAACCTGCCCTCCTCCTCGTCTAAAATTCCCTGTGAATCGCGAAACCTCATGACCCTTGACATGATGGTGTCCGTGCGAGAATATCTGCTTTGCCTCTTCTGCTCAACCCCTTTCTGACCTGTCATTGTTGGTAGATTGCTACAACACGACACTAGCTGTCACACTCGACTAGTTTGCACCTCTGACTAAGCACATTGTGCACCCTCGCCCAGACGGCCTACGGTTTACTGCAGACATGAAACTAGCTAGGTTGAAAGCAAGCTTGAAAAAGCATACACAAGATCAGGACTGTCTATCGGCAAGCATGCGAGGACTACTGTCGATCATACCAATCGATCCTAGCAAAAGCCAAGTCTAGCTTCCATAAAAACATTGTGGATAACCCAAGTACATAATAAAAAAATACCTATGTCTACGATCAACCATCTCCTTAAGTGCTTTCAGGTTAGCTCCTTACCTAATGATCCTTGTGATGATCTAGCTGATTGCTTCTCTAGCTTATTTGTCAATAAGATAGACAAGATTAGGGAGTCCATCCCTAGGGTGGCCATTCCTAGCTAAGACACTGGGACGAGTCGTGGCTGACCAGCTGAACTCATATTTTGAAATTTCAAACCTTGCTAGTAAGTTCCAGTCTGGTTTTGGAGCTAATCACTCCACAGAGTCAGCATTGGTTCGGGTGTTTAACGACTTACTTAAGAATGCAGACTTACATAGAGTATCTCTGCTTGTTTTGCTTGATCTTTCGGCAGCTTTTGATATTATCGACCACCAAGTCCTTCGTGAGCGCCCCTCATCTCGCCTGGAGATCACTGGCACTGCACTGCAATTGTTCAGGTCCTATCTCAGTGGGAGACTCCAGAGTATTGATGTGAATGGACACAGATCCTCCAAGGAACCTCTGAAATATGGGATACCTCAGGTGCTTGGTCCCGTTCGTTTCACGGTTTATACTCGTCCTCTTGCCGATCGATTGACAGGCACAATCTAGGCTTTCACTTCTATGTGATGACACTCGGTTCTATGTTTGCTTTGATCCATCCCAGTCTACCAGCACGTCGAATTCTCTCAACTCCCTTGCTGCATGTCGAATTCTCTCAACTTCCTCCCATGATGACACCCGCACATTGATGGCAGCACATTTTCTTAAATTGAATGATGATAAAACCAACGTACTGGTTATAAGCAAACCATGTGTGATTCAGAAATCGAAAGGTTAATGCTCACGATCGGCTTTTCCAGCATATGTGATGTTGAATTTGCACGAAATCTGGGCCCACGAAACCTGGTTCCAAAGTGACCTTTCATTAGACGACTGCATCAGCTCCACAGTCAAGTCTGCCTACTTTCAGCTAACGTGACAATGCTGAATATACGTGATAATGCTAAAATTTGGGCTTGGTTAGCCAGGGATACTACAGTAAATTGGCCCATGCATTTATGACATCCCATCTCGACTTCTGTAACTCACTGGTTGCTGGTCTACCTGCCTGTCCAATCAGGCACACACAGCTTTTGCAAACTCAGCAGCTAGGCTTGACTGTCGTGACCGGCGCAGTTGCCACATCACACCATTTCTTGCCGACCTTCACTGGCTCCCAGTCAAGCAACGAATCGTCTTCCAGGTTCTGTCAATCACTTTTTGGTCTCTTCATCCTTTGGCTCCAGCCTATCTGTCAGATCTACTCCTCCACCATGCCATGCATCGTACCACCTGCTTTTCGGAATTCAACAGTTTACCAATACCATGTACAAACCTCAAATTGTTTGGAGACCGTACATTTAGCTCGTATGCTCCCAAAGCCTGAACTCACTCCCGACCTGCGTCACAACATCCCCTGACTTGACCACATTTAAAAAGAACTTAAAAATGCACCGTTTTAGGACAGCATTTCATGGGTCCCCGTGATTCGTCCTTTATGTGCTTATGCATGCTAGCCCTGTCCATGCTGCCACTAACCACATTTGCATGCTGACCCTGTGCGTGTCACCCCTAACCATGTTAATCATGTTGTTTATTAAGCATGATAGCACTCAACATTCGATCGTGTTTCTTTTGCAGCAAATGTAAAGCGCCCAGAAAGAGATTGAGTTCTCTTAGGACGCTTGATCAAGTGTATTATTATTATTATAAGTAGGATACATTGCTTTTCATTGACTAAGCCCCACCGATCACTGTCGGGACCGAAGATGCACACATTATTCGGAAAAATCGGGACGATAAAAGTTTGCTAGTTAGTGTGTGAAGTCACAATAATGCAGCTGTTTTGGATGTTCTTATCACTTGCAGGCCTGCCATGTTTCTCTAACATTGATCGTATGAATGCATATGTGGACATTCTTAGAGCTGGGCTCTGACAGACCGTATGTCAGTAATCTTAGTGGTTACATTGCTACCTTACATGGAAGTCTCCTTTCTAAGGTTGAGCCTATTTTCTCGACATTGTGGACAACGAGTACTACAAATGGGGAGTTGTGTTGTTGCCGTCTTTGGCTCGACATTTTCGATGTCACCGTTTTATTGTGAACTGCAGTTGTTTGCTTCCTGAGAACAGCCAATCGCTGGTGCTCGTGTGCCGAGTGAAGCATTTGTACATTAGGTCATTGTTTCATGGCTGCAGGCGTCAGTATGCATGCATGTCGATGAATTTGACCTTGTATAGCATTGTTGCATTTGTATACATGCATTTGTTTCTACTGTGTGCGTGTTTTCAGGCTGACTGTTCGACAATGCCACATGCCCTCTGCTGCACCACTGGAGTTGTATACTTCGGCGTGGCTGGCAGGCCCTCTTCTTCAGAAGATTGTATCTTGGGGCTCTGCAGCATCTATCTCCACCAGCAGAAACAGCTTGAGACTTGTCGCGGTCGACAGATATTACCAGCTGTACCATAAAATGAAGAGCAAGTATGGCATTGCGATTGCCCAGGTATAGCAGTGATCTGTCTCATAGCTGATCAATTACGTCTGTTCTGACCTATCTTATCCTCATGCCTCGGCTGCTGTAGCTGTGCATTCATGTAAGGAACCAGGCAACAAACCTTGAGATTCTTTCAAAAATGGATTCGTAAATCGTTTACATATATGCTTGCATCATCTACTTGAAACCTTCTGCTCTTGCCGGCATCTGTACTAGAGCTCTAGGTCTAATGCTGTGTGGCTCTGCATACGCCGACCAACTTGGTGTCCATCGCAGGTAGCCTGCAACGCTGAGGTGTTGCACTGGCTTCCGCCTGCCGACTTTGAATGTGCTGAAGAAAAATTGCTAATCTTCTTTTTGGTCGGCTGCCCCAAAGTTGTTCGTTTCTTCGCTGCTCTCTGTACTGGCGCAAAGGCGTGCCATCATCTCGTGCATTTTTTGGTTTGAGTGCTTCTAGTGTTACCGGGATCTGTGCTGGTGCGTGGGGAAGGGAATGCATGCGAAAGTCGACCAAACCTTGGATTGACCGCAACTCTGCCCACTCCAACCCATAGTTGTGCTGCTGAAACCCAAGCCAGCCGGCAAGCCTCGACTAATCTGCTTTTCGCATAGCTGTTCCGAACCTCACATTTTCGCATAGCTGTTCCGAACCTCACATATGGTTTCTTGCTGCCGCACACCTCGATATGTCTGACGTGAGCGGTCCTCGAAGACCTCTAATATGTGGTGCTTGTAGTCCGTTGGCCAGCTTTCGTCAGGAAAGTAAAAGGCAATGCTGCAGTGGTACAGTTTCATACTGTGTAATGGCTTAATCACTGTGGATGCAGGTACATGCCAAAAGTGATTCGGTGTGAAAGACAGTGCATTATGAGAGATGAACAACACTTTCTGCCAACGACTGACATATAGTGGATTTGCCTGGCGCTCAAAACAGCCCATGAGGCTCTTAGGCTCTTTAGTTCTTAACTGCGGAAGAGCATTACACCTGACAAAGAAGAGCGAGGTGACAGCACATGTATTAATCGAGACATTTATCAGCAACCTTTCATTGCTTTTTTCCTTATAACTTTTGCTTATATACTTATTGTTTCCTATTTGCCCATCATTGATCTCAGTCTTTTTGTTGCCTCGTTTGCTTATCGCTTTGAAGAGTGTCAATTTCAAGATTTGGAAGCTCGTGTGAGTTACTTATTCAAGTTATTTCTAACAGGTTCTAAAGAGAGACAGCAGAGCATCGTCACCTCGAACAATTTTTGTTGAATTGTAGTATGTTATGGCTGGTGTACTGTACAGATAACATTAGCCGGTGTACTGTATGGCTCGTTCCCAAATTCGTGGAAGAGGCAAAAGCATCATTGAACGTGTAAAGCCAAAGCTTTTGCCTGTGGCTGTTAAATTTTGGGGGTCCATCGAGTAAAAATGATATAAGTTATGAGTTTAAATCACACACAAAGAGAATCAAATGTCTATCCAGGCACTGTACAACTCGTTGCTATAGAAGCAGCTACCAAGAGTTAATGGCAAGTGAGGTATCGTGCTTAGACAAGTGTGCATAAGCACACATGAAGACACTCGCTCGGGGTAGCTGGTAAGTATTACCCCTGGTTAGTAGCATGCAGTGAGTCACGCACCTATATACCATAGCTAGATGAGCTTGCCATGTGCCTGTACATCAGCCGGCCTTTACAGTTCTATGGCAGCGCAGTATTCTTCAAACTAGATTTGGTTGTTTTAACTGCTCACTCTACTCAATTTTGGGTCTATAGATGTTGTTAACATACCTTTCCACTAGATTATACCCACATTACCAAAGTTCTTACAGTTTGAATACAGTGTGATGGTATTTTGGTGAACAATTACTCTCATACATCCATTATACCGTTAGCATGCCAGCAGCAGCAGACCCGGGTACCCAAATAGACATGACCGCGTGTGTTTTCATGCATCCATGATGAATGTAGCTTCAGTGCATTGCAAATAGGGCATTATATGTCCTTGCGTTTTCATGAGTTAGCAACAAATAGCAACCGACCCCCAGTCGCTTACAGCTATTCCCACCGACTGTTTCTAATTGGGGCTGCTACTGAGTCTGGACTCTTACGGTTTTGTTAGCCTATCTCTATCTAGGTCTTGAGCTAGATCGATCGTGGTTGCTAGGATCTCCACCATCTGTTAGACCATAAAAATATAAATAATTCAATGTATATCTTTATTTATTTATTCAACATAGCACATGTATATATAATTATAAAATAAATATAATTCAATAGAATATATTATATATAATTTGTATAGCTGTAAGAGAACTTGATGGTGAGCTGTGATGGCACACTAGGTAAGGCGGTTGCTTTCATGACCTCGGTCCCGAGGTCGTGGGTTCGATTCCTGCGGCGGGGCGATCCTTTATCGCCACTGCAAGCGGTGGTGATAGCCGTAAAGGCTCTTCTGTCGCTACACGAAAAGAGGCTGTTTAATCAGCTAGGAAAAAAAATGTCTTCAGGTGCTTCACATTCTTATGCCGTGGGGCAGAGAGAGAGAGAGAGAGAGAGAGAGAGAGAGAGAGAGAGAGAGAGAGAGAGAGAGAGAGAGAAAAGAGAGTGTGTATGACTGATTGAGAGAGAGGTATCCAACAATACCTGTTGCTTTCGTGCCACATGATAATTTTTATTTAGTGTCGTCTGTGCAATGACTTGTGATCTTTGATGAGCCCATGAAAATGCTGGCGCAAGGTTTCGCCTTCTTCTTCAGGTGTGGCCTGAGTGTACCGACCCACAGAAGTTTGTTTTTGAAGACGTTGCCATCGCATCATATTTGATGGTATGTTCAAAATTATCACTAACAGGGCAAAAGGCTCATCGTTCGTTTTAATACTACTGTGAAACATTATTGACTTTAATTTATATGTTTTTGGTTATACAGTGCCTGTGGGAAAATGAAAGGACAGATCAAGAATGTACGAAGCTACAATCATTTGTGGATCTAGGATGTGGCAATGGTTTGCTTGTGTACATTTTGACTCAAGAAGGGGTAAGTGAAGAATTTTTAGCTGTGCAGTTTTTGTGGCAAATATGCTGTGTGCCATTAAATTTCTTAATGTGCACTGCAGTTTTCTGCTTTTCGTTTTGGCTTGTCTGTGCTTTCGTTGACTTTCAACGGGATCATACTTTTTCCATCTGTCAAACTAGGTATAGGTGAGAAGCAGGTCAGCGTTTGTGTTGGCTGGGGTTTACCCTCTCCCCTCTTCCTACTGCAGTCCCAGATGCACTAGCACTACCGTTAGTCACGTTATTCATGTAGTTCAAATAGTTGGTATGTAATAACTGATTGTTGTGAACCGATCATCAGAGCTCCATAGCTCCACTATGCACCTTGCAAGCGAGTACAAGTCCGAGTTAAATCCTTACTTTACCACTTGTCTTGGTCATGTTCATGCCACAGGCTTTCATTGCTGAACGTATTCACGTCAGTTGGGAAAGTGGAGTATTTTCTTAGTTTGGCTGGAGATGGTTTGCTGGTGCCGCCGTGTATGTCTGAAAAAGAGAGACACGTCACACTAGAACTGGCTAATGATTTTTTGCTTAATCTTCTTACTTTCCCAACACTCGCACACTCTTGCGATATGCATGCAGGCAGCACCTGCAATTTTTCGGAACGCTTCTAACTTGATATTTAGTCGTAGCTGACTCGGCTCGAGGCACTGAATTTTACCTACCTAGCATTTATTTTCTCTAGTAGCTTCGATCGCTTCTTCTTTGGGATCGGAGCTTGCTCCGTGTGGCTACCATCCAGCCTCGTGCGTGCTCCGCTAGGCCATCCTGGGGGCACCGTGCACATTTGATTAGTCTGCTGCAAGCAGCTTCTATAATAATAACAATTATAATAATAGTAATATTAATACATTTGTATTGCACCCTCAGAGAACTGAATTTATTTCTAGGCACTTTACTCTAGAATGCTGATGAAGGCATCTCGTCTTACAAAACAAACCGGCATGCTGATAATGCCACATTTTGCACTGACTGCAGCCTTCATTTAGGCTGAATATGAAATCTCTGTATGTTGGTCTGATAAGCAATACTCGTGTGCCGAAAGTGGGCGTCTGCTTTCGTGATGTTGGGGTAAGCTGGACCATCTGCCAGATTTGTGAGGCGCTAGACGCTGCAAAGGGATATCTGCACTAGAGAGAAAGTCGTGGTATCGTATGGCATTGAACCTTCGACTTCTGAAAACAGAGGCTGTGATTAGGTCAGGTGCATTAAGACTGACCTGTCGAGTTTAACAAGGCACCATGAGAGGGAATACTTTATGTTTGCTTTTGATACCCTCTCTGTTGGCGGCTAAAGTGGTGGTCAACGTCTTCGTCCAAACCACCGTCTGGCGACCGATCGTGGAGATGGCATCTAGTGAATCGACGTCGTGGGGGGAGTGGTATCGGCCATTTAGATATTGCCGGAAGTTGATTCACTGGGCCGCTGAATCGTTGCTCGTGAAAGACAGCCTAGCTTTTGCTTGTGACATTGGTACTTTCCAGACCGTATTGCACATGCTGGGTGTGGGTATGAACGTTCCATTGCGGCACACTAGCAAAGCATCCTAAAGCATCCTTATGGACATCGGTGCTCTATTTCGACTCTGTCTTATTTTGATGCATCCATTTATGTGTAGACACTAAGTGAGCACGCAGGCACTCTCATACGCAATGCTTGCTGTTCAGTTATCTCTCGGCCTGAAACATTTGATCTTTTGCATTTATTAATTCATTCTAGTTTCCTGGCCGAGGTATTGACACTAGGCGGCGAAAGATTTGGAGCATGTTTGGTTGCTCAACCCAGCTTGAGGTATGTTGATTGCGTTTGCATTGGCTAAAGTTCTTGATCTAATCGCCATTTGTGCAGATTCTGGTTATCTCCTAGTGTGCACATTCGAGATTTTTTCACTGTGACAAAAACGTGGCTCAATTTTGTAGTTGCATTCATCTGCTATGTATGTATGTCACCGATTGCTTTCGTGTTGATAGTACTGAGAACCATGGGTTTCACGGCTGGTCTAACCTTATTCTGTTACTAAAGCTTGCTTTGCCATGGCTCAAAAGTGAAGTGGTACATTGTGTGCATTCTGAAGGCATCGTAGGAGTCTATTACCAGTCCGTGCCGGCCCCAGAGATTGCAGAGAAGCTTATTTGGAGGGCAGTTCCAATGGCTGCTTGCTGGTCACATTTCTGCTCGAGGTAGTATTTAATTTGAGGCTCTCCCGTTGGTGCTAGTTGTGTCGACTTGGATTTTTCATTTGCTACTAAAACACTTCTGCAATTGTTGCCACCATCTCTTTGCTGAGCTACAGCTGTACCTCCTCCCCATTTCTTACTTACAGCATGCTAGCATGTTGGAGCAACGCCTTCTTGCTATTCTCAATTTCCCTGTTCTTGTTCTTGCAAGTCGTACCCATCGCATGGCAAGATACATGAATAGGCACTCCCTGTTTCTTGGGAAAATGAACTTAGAATTAGGGAAATACTGCAACGACGGTTAGGGAGACAAGAGAGGTAGATAGAAATAGACAGAGACGAGAGAGAGGGGGAAGGGGAAGAGAGAGAGAGAGAGAGAGAGAGAGAGAGAGAGAGAGAGAGAGAGAGAGAGAGAGAGAGAGAGAGAGAGAGAGAGAGAGAGAGAGAGAGACGTGGAGCAAGAGAATCAGAATGAGGGAGGGACGAGATGCAGTGAGACAGTAAGTAAATTTGATCTTTGTCTCAGTTTTGGCTGGCAGATTAATAAGCACAGATATTTGTGAAATTTGGCATGCCTGACTTCGCTGGCACTAAATTGTCGGCTGTTGGACTCATCAGTAAACAGTGGTTACAGCGATTGAAATTGTACATAGGGTATCAATAAACAATCTTTACATCTTTACACTCACCCCTTGAGGTATGGGTAAACTTTCTTTATACCTCGCCGACATATGCAGTTGGATGACCACTAACTTCCTAAAACTTATTGATGATAAGACCAACCTAATAGTCAGACCCAAGCCTAGTGTCATCCGAAAGTTGGAAGATCTCGCCCTCAGCATTTAATCATCTAGCACTACTCTCTAGACATATGCCTTGAACCTGGGCATGCTATTACAAAACGATTTGTCATTGGATGAGCATGTTTCCTCGATCATTACAATCCATTTATTCAGAACTCTTGGTCTGTGCCTTTAATCATCTGCAGCTAGTGCTCAACTCAGCAGCTCATCTGGTAAATTATCGACGGCATAGCTGCTACACTGCACCACCTCTGTCTGAGCTTTAGGGGTCCCTATGAAGCATTTAACTTATTCCGAGATCCACTGTCTGGCTCACCCGGCGCTTAACTCGTGCACATGCTGGGTGTGGGTATGAACGTTCCGTTGGGGCACACTGGCAAAGCATCCTAAAGCCTTATGGACATCGTTGCTCCACCAGGCGCTTGCACCAGCCTACCAATCCGCCCCCCTGTGCTTCTCCAGCCACGTGCTCTTGAACCACCGGATTCTCAGCATCCAGTCATCTCTCCATCCCTCTTACTAAATAAAAATCTTTCGATGATTGATCATTCAGCTCATATGCACGGTTAGTCTGAAGCTTGCTACCAGCAAAGGTCACTGCCTGCGATGACCTTGCATTTTTTTAAGATTTCAGTTGAGTATTTATCTATTCCGATCAGCTTTTCTTTTGCTCTTGTGATCTTGTCTTTTTTGTATCTGTGTTCTTTGTGTGCTTACCCATGCATGATTACCCGTGCATGTTACTACCCAGAGGGCCTACCAACCTGTGGCCCCAAGTGCCTTCTCCTGTGCTTTAACATGCTGGCCTAAGCATGGTGCTTGCCTTTGAATGCTTGTCTAAGCATGATACCTTCCATATCATTTGCTTTGGTTATTGATTAGTTGGTACTTTACTGGCCTGACAGTGTTCTTAGGGTGTTATCTTACTGCCAAATATTACAGCCCTCAAGCAGAGTATTTAAGCTTTGAAATCCAACTTGCCAACGATAACTTGTGTAAAGTACCTTTTTTGACGAATCCCAATCCGAACCCGTACAACGTCGAATTGACAAGTTTAAAAATAGAATGTTTATGGGGCAATATTGACAGTGCAATGTGGTACTGCAGAAGAGATATTGCAGGCACTGGTGGCCTTTAGGCATGACATGACATTAGAGGTCATAAAGAATCATGATAGCCGATGTCACACATCTAACTGCATTTGTGTTTGTTTTTGGGCTGTCAGTAAATACTTTCTCGTGCTTGTCTGACTTTAGCCTGTCTGGCATAGCCGAAAACCGAATGAATTTACAGCCACAGCAGCTGCGGCCACGGTGTAATGGTTTTTGACGATGCCTGTAAGTTCTCCAGGTCTAGTGGCAGTTTTGTGATGAGTAGCCTAACAAAAGTGTCTTTATGCTGGTTGTTCAGTGCTGTAGCAATCCTGGGAGTCTCATATGGAGAGCAGCAGGTAGTGGATTTTTAGAGAGCTTGTAAGTAGTCTTTTTGGCTGAGAGACGAACTTAGGGATGAGGTCACCAGTGGCAGGCTCAAAGGTGGACATCGAGGTAAAGTAAGGAATATAGGTTGGAGAGTCTACTGTGGATGTTTCGTTGATGATAGATGCATTGGTATGATACATTTTGCTGACAAAGAAGATAAAAAGCGATCTGCTAAATTGCTAGATAAAGTGCTGACATGGGTGTAGTTAAGGAAATGGTTTATGGTCGGCACACCACAATATATTTGAATGGTGCATCTGTGATTTCACTATGTTCTTATAGGAGCTAGACTTGGTCGTAGCTATGCTGGATTGGCACGACCTACAATAGTCTGCCCGTGCCAGTCGGCTGACCACCAGTCTTGATCTTGTTTATGCTTTTCCATGATTGGGCTTAGTAGTCATAGCTATGTCAACGTCAGTAGTAAACTGTGGACCATTGCAGTGAGACATACAATATGCTTAGTCAGAGAAGCTAATTCATTGAGAGCATTGGCTAGCATCGTATTTTAGCATTCTAACAGTGAGAGCAGGTGGCATAGAGACCTAAGCAGAAAAGGCAAAGAAGATATTTCTGCAGACAACATCACTGTCAAGGGTCTTAAGGATTCGAAAAATATTTTTGCTACCGAAGGGAACATGAACTTCAGACTGAATGAGATCTGCACTTTTTCAAATGTGCAGAATTATGTAATAGTTTTAGCTTACAGCCTGTAACTACAGGAGAATATTTGATCGGGTGTGTGACGGATATTGTTAGTGGGGCCGTGCACTGAGCCACAAGAGAAAATGAATGCAGTCAATGTATACGGTTTGGCATATTTGGGGTCAGGTGCCTTGTGAAAATGATTGTTAAAATCATCCAGTTCGGGGAATAGGCAATTTATTGAACACGGAATCGAATTGACGTCGGAAAAATCAGAAATAGGGCAAGTTTTAGAGTTGGCACGATAAATGACAGCCACCACTGGCAACTTGACCTCAGGGCATGGAAGAAAGAGAAGCCTGTTAGGGTGGCTTTGGTTATACATGGCCAGTTGGTCGATTGCAGCCAGGTCTCACGGGTATCGTGTCAAGAATCATGTCGAATACTATCAGGGATGTTGTGCATGTGGACCTGACATTCCATAGGTACATCTTAAGATCGGCCTCTGTGGTTGTAGTGGGCCTTGTTGACTTTAAAGTTAGAGTAATCCTGCAGTGCTTGAATGAGAGCATGGTGGGTAGCTTAAAAAATTGCAGGAAATACTAGATATACCTTGCTTATGCCTACTCTTACATTGTCTGGGCTTTCTGTGGAAGGTAAGGTTAGTAAGAGCCAGCGAAGTTGTTATGGCAGATAGCTCAGGAGCAAGAGCATAAGACGGCAATCGCTAGAGCATATGCCGACAGGACGGAAGACTAAAGCAGCAAGCATTTAGATGTTCATATGCACCGAATTTCTTATGTGATATGGATACAAATTTAGCAGATTTGCTTTAAACAGATCTTCTCTGTATCAGTTTCCATACTTGAAATAATAAATTGGTTTTTGGAAAATTCTGCACTGGTCAAAAAATGCAAGCTTTCCTCTAGTTACGATGGTATCCTGAGAAAGAATGAATTGATTAACAAGCGATGTTATTGCGGGAAATTCGTATCATGCGTCGGTTGTAAAGGTGAAAGTCCGATATAAGAATAAAACTTGGTCAGTCAGTATGCTGCTGATCTTTATCGTAGGAGACTACCATCATTCCGTCTGACCAGCATCTGTTTCCCGAGTGTGACTGGATCATTGGCAACCACAGTGACGAGCTGACGCCATGGATCCCTGTGATAGCTGCTCGTTCCTCGCCAAACACGCGTTTCTTCCTGCTACCATGCTGCCCGTTCGACTTCTCCGGGAAGTTCGTCAGGCGTGAGATCAAGAGAAGCATCTACGATGAATATCTTGGCTATATCGAGGATGTGGCCATGGTGTGTGGCTTCGAATGCAAGAGAGATGTCTTGCGCATTCCATCAACAAAACGGGTAACCTGGCAGAAGTGTATTGCTTACGCATAAGCAGTTTTTTGAAGGCCTTAAGGTTTGCCTTTGAAAATGTCGACAGCTGCTACTAGTCGTGTTAATGTAAGGCATGGTCTGTACTTCTTATTACTTTTGTTGCCCTAATTGCATTCTCAATGTTAATATCTAACTCTACCGTATAGAACATTGGGAATGTGTTTGTGATTTTTGTAGACGTGGCTCGTATAAGTTTGAGCTGGACTCCACTACCGGCTTTTTGCATCAGACGTTTTTCTGGCTTGTCTTCGGGACATTTATTACTCGCTGCATTTCCTTATGGTTCCATTAGGCTTTTTAGCTTATATCGTAGAGCCAGACACGGATAAGCATGTGCAGTCCTCCCTATTAGCATGCGCTCATTTAGCCTCTGCATTCTGTCGTATCTATCCGTCACTCAGGCGCTAGATTTTTGCCGACAAAAGACACCAATAGCCTCATCAGGCCTAGGCAAGAGTCACCGGGTGCCAAATGAAAGAAAATAGCAACCCCAGCACGACAAAAGTCATGTCAGTATATTCAATTCCCAAATGCTGATAAGTTGTGCAAAGTCACACACAAAGTCATGTCAGTATATTTAATTCCCAAGTGATGATAAGTTGTGCAAAGTCACACACATTCTTTTTCAACTGCTTTGAATCAGACAGCTTTCATTCTCGAGTAGAAAGGTTCAGCCGAAGTAGACAGTAATCAGGCTGTTACAGGAGGTCCTTTCGACCTCGAATTGCTGAGCAGCAGCCACTACAGGGAGTGGCACCACTGCTGTGCAGCTGAACTTCAAGAATGTGACAGGTTACTTAGTAATACTAAAAGTTGTACATGTGTCGTAAACCTATGTCTCCTACTTAGGTAGGGTAGGCATGTATTATTCCCTAGCAGATGTTTTGCGACTCTGATTACCGTCTTCGAAAGAGGCTCGAACCGATTCCGTAACCGTCAAGGTCGTTTAAATATCAGCCTAATCCAAAAGTGGCATCAGCGGTCTCCCTTTTGTTTAGGATAATGCACTCATAATACAAGACTTGACTAAGTGCGATATGAAATTAGATAGCTATTTCTGCGGTATATCTCTCAGTGCCAAAACTGTATTGAAATTAGACTTATACCGTATCATTTGCATCATTATTTCAGAGCACCCTAAATAACTGTACAGTTTGTAGTGCAGCTGTACTTATCTGTAAGTGCCGTGAAGGGACCGGCTAAAACTGGCTCCTGCGCTTACATGTAGGTTAAATGAAAAGGGTAATTCAGTGGCCGGCCGGGCCAAAAATGGCCATTAAAAGGATATATACAGTCGGTGCTGACACAATTTTGACTATTGTAAGATGACGACTTTCACAACGATTGCTCTTTTTAGTTGATCGAAAAACTTAACTAGCCGATTGGCACTGACCTTCGTTTTAAATATCCTATTTTGCTCCGGCAAGGAAAAATGGCAGGTAGTTTGGCCTAGTGGTTAAGGTGCTCACCCCAACCAAGGTCAAAGTAGTGTATGTGATGGCCGAGTTCGTGGGCTCGAGACCCATGGCATATGTGAAGGGCCTGCATAGAGATAAGTTCTCTTAGGGCACTATACAAATGAAGTTCATTATATAACACGAGCAGAGACTGGACCCAGTAGCCCGTGCTTGTGTGGAGTCATGGGATGCTGCACGGGTCTTTGCCTTCTGATGGAGAAGACTTGAGATGTGCCCATATGTGATCAGGTCGCCAGCTGAGCCCAGGGCTGTGGCATCTCGGGCAAGCATTTCAGACTCTTCTAGTATCGTATTGTAGCTAGTATTGCTCACTCCGAAGCCTCTGATTGCAAAAAAGGCAAGCTGCTCTAACAGCCTCATTTATATAGCAGCTGAAGAGCTTTGGTGGCTGACACCTTGTATTCAGCAGGCAATAAATGATCACCTGCTGGGACTCAAAGTGATGACCAGGGTCGTGAAGAGCGTCCACATAAAACATAATATGTGCTGCATTCAAGCCATCGGGAAAGACTCCGTGGCAACTCGTAAAAGACCCCTACACCGTACTGCACGTGTTTGAATGATACTCAAACACATGCAGTACATCTATTTATACATGATAATAATAATAATTATTATTATAACGATAATAGTGCATTTGTATAGCACCCTCAGAGAACTGAATCTCTTTCTAGGCACTTTACAGATGCTGTATAGAAAGCATTACCAAGTGATTGGTGGTAACATCCACAAGGCAGCAGGCACAGTGTAAGCAGGTGCATGCACACGACAGATGTACGTGGAAGCAGTATCATAATGGCTTGAATGGCATTAGTGTGTTATTGAATTGAAAATAAGCACTGTAATCACTCTCTGGTTCTACACCAGAGAATTATTGTAGTATTTAATAGTGCATCGATGATTCATTGGTATTGAGAATAATGGCAGCTCAATTGTTACATTTTAAACTTGTAAAACTTGTAAAACTTGTAAAACCTACATTCTTACTGCTTCTTGATATGTCCATTGAATCGCACAATTAACCTAACACGTTTGAAACCTGCGGCAATGATGAAATAGGCTGGTCTAGAATGTCTTATCATTATTCCCGGATGTTCTCTATTTGGGGTGTACTCGTAAGTGCAAAACTTTACAATGAAATCCCCTGGAATAGAAATGCCACACTGTCAGATTCTGCCAACAGTTTTGCTCAGCTGTCGTTGCATGCCCCCCCTTCACTTCGGTTTCTGGTTTTTGCATCAGTTTTCAACCCGGCCTGGTTTCATCATGTTTTGCAGGAATGCATTATTGGCTACTGTGTAAGCCGCGACCCTGCTGAGGAATGCGAAGTATCGGCAAGAATTAACTGCGTGCTTAGCAGTGGCTGTCCTCGGAGTGCTGTCAGCCGCTCACGGCAGAGCTTGGCCGAGCGAGCAGCGGCTGCTGCAGGCCGCGGCCCCCCTGACGGCAGTGACTGTGCACCAGGTCTTGCCACCCTTGCCAGTGGCGACGCTGCAACCTGTCGCTTGCGCAGCTCCTCGACCGAGGCTGACTTATGCAGTGCTGGCACTGACGGATGTCTACACACGGGTATTGTCCCAGCCGACCTTGCTTCAGGCAGCAGCCTCGTAAGGGTCGGCACGCGTGATTGCAGTGAGACGACAGCTGCTGCTGCCGTGGAGCCGTCATCGAATGCATGGAAGCTCGAGTTCTTGCCGAGGCCTCGGGAGCAGGAAATACGCAACTGCACCAACATTGACCGGACCGTTCAGGACGCCGTAGTGCAAGCCGTGTTCCGTTGCATTCTAAATGCCGACGGCTCAGAGCTGTCTACTCGGTATGATGGCAGTCCGTGGAAGCCAGGCGGTAGGTAACTAGGCGTATCTATAGACGTTTGCTGGTTTTACTGTGTGAGTACGAATGACCAGCTGTTTGCTATCCTAGCAAAAAGCCACTCGTGAACTCCGGAGTTTCCTCACTTTTGCTGCACTGCCGTTGTAGGTTGACTGGGCTATGTGTAGCGTGACTGTAGGCCAACGGCTGGAGGCTCTTTTCAACTCGTTTTCCTTAACCAGCAGAATGCATTTGCACGTTTTAGGCCATGACCCAAATCTTAAATTTTTCATCCCGCATTCGCTACTGCACTCCTCTCAAGGGACGAATTCTCCCTGATGTTCGTATGGTATGTGCTGGTCTCTCGGTTAACATGCTATTTTTTATTTTTCTTTCTTTTTTATTTTCATTGTCTTGGATTTACTCGGCACGTCTTTTCCATTCTTCTCTTCACCATCCTATTCTTATATCTATCGGGCGGATGTAAGAGACCTCCGACCAGAAGCTCTTCTTGTAGGCTGTTTTCTGCTCTTCGGTCAGCTAGAAAGGGCTCTAGACATTTGCCACGTATATGGATGAGTACAAATCAATCTCATGCAATAGTAAAAGGTCTTTTGCAGTTGCCGTCGAGTCTCGAAGTAAAACTGTAGGCACGTAGGCCCGCGCACTCAGCCGTACGAATAGCTAGAACTGACCTTTCTTACGTTATTCTAAGTTCAGAGTCTCCAGGTCCTAGGTCTCGTGTCTTACACCTCGTTTGCTCTTCATCCTACGTTGCAATTCCCAATAGCTTGAAAGCCCATATTTTGGGGGCACTCGGAGGTTTCAGGGTGTATAATTAGTTATGCCATACTGCGCTCGTACACACACACACACACACACTCACACACACACACACTCACACACACACACACACACACACACACACTCACACACACATCTGTGTATGTGTGCCTACGGATCTAGGTGGAACGACTTGTGTTTACCGTCTATCTCAGAGAAATATTGGCAGCCTTATGTAGCAGCCTATCTATGAACTTACAATGCAGCTCTAAAGTATGACTGGCCGCCCCAAAATCTGTGGTTTCTTTCAGGCCCTTTTAACTCGTTCTTAGTAGATATATAGGACGATTGTTTGGGAAATGTATGAATAGTTTAGGAACTACTACCAAGGTGAACTAGCTACCAATCTACGACGTCCACAAACAACAGTTGATTAGAGCCTCAAATGCAGATTAATTCTTAAAAGCCTATACCCACGAGAAGGCAGACAGGCTTTCCATTTCATCGAGGTCTCCGTTTGCGTGGCATTCCATTTATTGTGCAGTATGTATAAACAGGCGCGATTTCTGCTGGGGGGGGGGTTTGCGCTGCACCATTTTAGTGCTGCCTCTTTTGGCCACGACTGTTGTTACTCAGTCTTTGTCGTATTTCGGCGTGCAATGGAAACCGGTCTGAGCCCTGGCTTTGTGTGAGCATCGCCTTCTCCTTCGTCCGGTCTCCGTCAGCGAATTCGTTGCTTAGTTGGGCGCTCGAAAGCAGGAGCGACTGACGCAACGGTCGCGTCTGCTGACCCTCTTTCCAGGCCGTGTGGCCATAGCAGCTCTGGCTGCATTATTTGACCGAGAGACATTGGCGTCCATGAAGAGCCACTTCGGAGGATTGCAGACGCTGCTGCGAAATCATAGCCACATTTTTCACGGTCAGTGGCGGCTAGCACGTGGCTGCTGGGCGGATTTGTCGTGCACGTGCCGTGCTGTTCCTTAATCTTCCTCGTTTCTATTGACGACCTTTCAGTCTACGATGGCAAGGTAGGGTTACGAAACTACAGCATACCTCGGGCAGCACTGCCGCGAGGTAACGCCAGCAAGAAAAGGAAAAGGGCAGAGCCGAAAAAATTCAAGACCAAGCCTTGCTTCTACGATTGCCATCATCCGGATGGCTGCCCGGTGTCGTCCGATGTGTGCTCGTACGTGCACGTCAGTGCTAGCCCTGCACCTGGTGTGTAACGTTAAAGAGTCGATTCGGATTAGCTTGCCGATTTCTTTTTCAACGTCAGCGGTATGGTTACAGTGGATATAGCCGTTGAACTCTTCAAGAAAAGATCCTCAACAGGTCGCTGCTCCTTTGGTGTTCATGGGCATGTCTGTGGCAGTAGATTTTTCAAAACTGAAATAATTACACTGTGCTGACATGCCGATTGAAATCAAAGTTGTGTGCACTGCTCATTTTCTTGGCTACATGGTCTGCCGGGTTCTAGTTTATGACGTGACATTGTTCTATGTACTTAAGAGAACACGAGCTTGAGCATAAAGTCTTGCTGTTTCGGTCTGGCATGCGGCTACCTCGTTCGAACTTCGGCAGCTTGGGTTTTTCAGGTGGCTTATGTGAGCTGTGACTTGCCGTGTATGGGTAGCCCCTATTTACTTTTGCTTTTTGGTTTGATGAGTTTTGGCTGTATGGACTTGATTGAACGTTACCCAGTTAGCTGAAGATGGGTGCATTTCATTTTGTGCGAAGTTCCATCTTCTGAGAAGGATAGTTTTTTTTCTCGTGGACTTTATGATCATGCCTTCACTTGGCTGTACGAGTCGTTACTCTTCATCAAACTGGTTAGCCTGGTTAGATTCGTTGTTATCCTTTAAGAAGTTTATCCCATGAATGTGCCTTGTAGTTTAGTGCATGCTGTCATTACCTGCTTACTGGCAACCACCCAAAAAAGAAGAACCTGAAAATAATTTGGCCTGCATTTATTCAGAGAATGATGGGCAAGATTTTGTTACTGCGAGCCTTGGCTTGCCGGGTCCTGTCTTTGCCCTGCTCCTGCTGTCTAGTGGCATGCAACTGGTGGTCTGCCGAGCGAAAAAGACACTCATGCCTGACCGGAAGGCATGGCAGTACAAAGCTTCAGCTGGCAATGTTTGCAAGCTGCTATGACAGAGATTAATTAAATAACCAACATAACGGCAATTCGTCAATGGATAAAGGATATTTCCGATTAATCTACGAGAGTGTGCTCTCTTTGTGGACCTTTCCATGTAGGAATGCTGTACCTCCGTTCCTCTGGCTCTGCCTAACAGGGAGGTAAAGTATTAGCTTAGCTAATACTAACATGCAGACACCGTACCTTGTCGCTTTGTCGTTGCAAACGATTGGTAAGAAGCGTATTATAGTTTCGGCAGTCGCGACTTCTTGATCAGAATTGCTGAACGGTGATCTTAGCCTCTGTCGTGGTACAGATGTTGGGAGTGCCAACTTACTGGATTTGTGAGCCAACTCGTGTGTTCCAGTGGCCCTCGTTAAAGAAGCATGCGTATTTGCTATTGTGTCGCCTTTTCTAGATATAGTCAGCAGGATCTTGGCAGTAGGAGACAAAAGCAGGTTGACTTTGGTAGATCCTTCGCACCAGGCGTCCGGAGCTTGGGTTGCCCCTCACCGATCTGTCAACTACCTACCAGGAAGGCAAGAGCCCCATCGCCGATGTTTTAGGTACGGTTGACCCAAACCAGTAAGCACCTTTTTTTAGTGTACAGGTAGATATCCCGAATCTGCAGCTCTTCAAAGCAGCGAGAAAATACGAGATTGGTAAAACCTAGGTAGATAAAACCTTCGGTTGGGTACGCAAGCCGAAGAGGCTGTCGGTGTGCAGTCGATGGTCAACAGCGTTCGTGTCACACAGCTGAGAAAAGCTGAAGCAGCTCGATCGAATTCGGTAACAGCAGAGGAAGAGGTTAGCAAAGTAGAAGAGCGAGCAGACATCATCATTGGGCAACATTGGTTGAAGTCAGTCCCTGGTGTGGAATGTTGACTTGGCTGTGAAAAGCCATAAAGCTGGTGCGAAAAATGTCCACCAAGTAGGTCTTTTAAGCCAGGAAATTCAGCCTCACACGTCTCGGCCAAGGAGACAGCAGTGACTCATCATCAGCTGATGCGAACCAGCCTTTTTATTTTGACCTACTCAACATGGCCTAGCTCCTTCACGCATAGCCGAACAGGTTCGCCAGCTTCAGCCACCCCAGCGTGCTGCCCTTAAGGCCACTGTATAGGCGCTTTATATACGCTGAAAAGGAACGTCACTTGGCTACGAAATGCGAAATTAAGTACGAAGAAGCGCTGAAACAAACACGGATGCGCTGTTCCGTTGTGCACCCTAGTATCACTTTATCAGTTGCTATGCTTTCTTTTCAATTTATGTGAGGAGCTTAGAAACCATTTTAGTCGTACTTATAATTGTACAAATGCATTATTAGGATTAGTTTCACTCTACGAAGTATGCTATAAATTTCTTTTCGCGATTTAAATATCGAGCACAAGTCCCATAATAGTTCACCATTGCAAACAGGATTGTTTCGTGCGGTTCCTTTGAGTGTCAGAGGCACTCAAACGGACGTACAGGCTCATTAGATTATTGTACTAAATAAACAAGTAAATTATGTCGCTGGTAGGTTTATATGCTGTATTTGCTGATCCCTAATATCACGCTTGTAACATTACGCAGTTGCCCTGATGTGTGCAATCATAGTACGTTATTACTTTCACGAAGTCAGTTTACTTTTAGAGCGCCTAGCACTTGCCTGTAAGGTAATAATTCCGCAGCAGTACGAAATACTGTGCTCTTTAATTGTATGCTCGGTTTAACGGCTCTACTCTTTAATTGTATGCTCGATTTAACGACATGCCTCTCCGAACTGTGGACTCCGTAAAGAACCTCGGCGAGACTTAGCAAAAGATCTTTATATCCGCAGCTCGTTTATAATTCGGAGGGCTCTACAAAAACCTTTGAAAAAGTGGAATAGCGTGAAAGTAATAAACAGTATTTTGACAGTGGGTCGGATTTTGGTTCAGCAGTTAGATACTTCAAATAGGGTGGACAGTTAAGGTTAATAATATTAATAATCGTAAACTTTGTATGGCTCTAAGGGAGCTACATCCAAATCCCTATTCACGCGCTTTACAACCTGCTGCAAGGGAATCAATAACCAAAGGTTAGTGACTTGCATGATATTATGACTAGAAAAGCATGCAAAGGCAAACCAGTTTCATGCTTAGGCCAGCACGCTAAAGCAAAACAAAAAGGCGCTCCCTGATCTGTAACAAAAACTGATGCCAAGTGAGATGACAAGTTGCTGAGGAGCAGGTGGTGCGAGAGGGCACAGAGGAAGCAAGGAAGTCGGTGAGCCATTCCGAGGATCTTGAAATCTACCCTACATTTGATTTCAAGCGAGTGAGGTCAGATAAAAGCGGTACGATGTGGCAGCGGTTTACTCGGTTGACCCGAGTAAAGAGATTTTCGAGCTTGGCCCCCAAAAAGTAAAGCCCATCAGCAGCGAGCTGCCCTAATTCACGCTACGGGTTGGATTTTTCGAGAGCAATTCGGCGCATCGGTATTTGGCAAGCCCAGTGGGTTGCAAGTAGCTCGGATGAAGCAGAAACAGTAGGAGAGGCCAAATCTGTGCCGGAATAGTAGTGAGGACCATTTCCTCGCGAGGACAATGGAAGTCGCAGCACGAGTCAGGATCCAAAGATATGTGAAAAAATCAGCTGTTGACAGTCAATCGCTTCAGGCTTTACCTCAAAATTAAGCATTCGCTGGTGGCGGTTCTGAGTACTGTGCTTATCAAGTAAATCATATTCGTATAGGATGACCATCTTCTCGAAAAAGGTTCGAGGAATCCAAACGGAGAGCGTCCGTTTGCAGCGGGCCAGAACATGAAGCGTTCAGCTACACCAGCTGCTAAACCACCTGCTTTCAATCATAATACACCGTTTTCAAGTTTACCAAACGACTATTGCAACGCATTCGCAGGGAAGTACCAGGGACATCAACTCTCGGCACCTGTCGATGGATTTTGGCCTACAAGATTCAAGAGCTTCATGGAATCTGTCTTTTTATTAAACTCGAGGTGCATTTCCATCTCACTATCAATTGACTGTTTCACCCAACAACTTTGATAAGGAAAATAAGAAAGTTTTTTCTCCGACGAGTCCGCAATTGCAGCGATGCAAAATTGAGCACACTTGACCCCTTATTTCCCCGGAGAAAACTTTCCAAAATGCTGGATTTGCTTAGGCAGTATACAAATAGATTTTTGGCATGCTGTTGACAACACTTTTGCTCAAATTGAAATGGCTGCCCTAAATTAAAACGGATGCTCAAATTGAGTGGCAGTTTTAAGTTGTTTCAGTTCAGTTGTATCTCAGCATTACCGTCTTCTCTTCTGTTGAGGTGGGATTTACAGCGGTGCCAGCGCCACCGCAGAGAACGCATGCTGCCGCTATTGGAGTTAGGAAGAAGGAAAGTATTTGCTGTTGGAAATTATAATGAATTTTCTAGTAATTCGTCGTACTCGGTGCCAGACCTTCGGGCTGTGATTGCACAGACGGTTCGTTATACATATGGAAGTTTGGTATTAACGGCTCTATTGTAACCGAAGCCATTCTGTTGACAAAGGTAGGACTTTTTCATGACCTCTAGTTGACATGCTCCTTATCAAGTCTATTTAAAGTGCCTAGAAAGAGATTACTTCTCCTAGGGCACCCTGTATACATGTACGTTTTTTTTACTAATTTTTATCATTATTATTGTTACGATTTATCGACGACGCTCAAGTGACAGGCTACGGAACATGCTGAAATTCAAAGAATCAGCTACAGTGCACGCTACTTCTAACCATGTTATGCTTGTTGACAGTTGTGTGCTACCACTAATCATTTGACCATACTTCCTTTGCAGCATTTTTAAGGTGCCCGTAAGAGAATAAGTTATCTGAGAAAGCAATGGAAATATATTATTATTATTATTAACGCTGTTACAACTAGGTGGCGGTGCAATGATAACAATAAGTCTTTCGTGTACGTATAGTGCCCTGAGAGAGAGCTCAATCTCTATTCAGGTGCTTGAAAATTTGCACCAGGAGAATAAATAACCAATAGTTAATGAAAAAGCAAGGTAACCTCCTCTCTTGAGCAATCGTGCAAAAGCGCGCAATTTGTTACGGAGACGTGACGGGCGGCGCGGGCGAGCCGTAACCTCTGGCCTCAAGAAACGCCCGCCGCCGACGTACGGGGACGGAGGAGCCCAACTCATCTGCCGGCTCTAGGTACACGCGGGCGGATGAGTTCTGCTGAATTTCTCGATGGCTCGATACAGGCGCGGTTGGTTCACAATCTAGTGTTTTGCAGGCTGAACAATTGCTACTAGCTTCTCGACCCGCCGCTCGCTGAGAGCAGGCAACTCGCCGCTCGCTAAAAGAAACTGAGGGCAACGTACTGAGCTACCGCTGGTTACACGTACAACGGCTGCATACCGTTCGCGACTCTAATAGTGGCGTGGAATGGCGACCTCTCCAAGGCATGCACCCAGAGAGCCTAAAATAGATGCCGACGTGTTTAGGTATGGTAACTGCCCAGCTCACCGGTGCCCCTCTATCTGGTACCGGTCGTTTTGGGTTTTCGGGCCATCGCATTCCAGAATTCGCTGCCCTCTCCGTCGAGACACTAATTACGCAGACAAATATAATAGTAAGGTCGGACCGCAATTTTTGATATAGTCTAAAGCGATGTCATTCAGATCTTCGTCAGCACTCTGCATCCTAGACATATAATTTGCTTCCTGTACTTTTTTATACATTTCGCTTTCTACTGTTTCACATCATCCGGATAAGCACTGGCAGCGGCTTCCTGCGAGACTTAATTTATCCGCCGTGCTTGAATTCCATGTAGAAGTACCCAGACGGCAGAGCGGCTTATTTATTTATGGGCCGGTCCGAGACGAAAGTTAACAAAGTGTCGGTAGCCCTCCGGCGAACGGTAGAACAAATGAATAGCGCCCCGGGGGCTGTCTTCAGTGCGAGGGAAAGCCGCGTATGACGGCCAGTTGAAATAGCATAACCCCGCCGAGTTGCAGCGACGTCTACCGGCGCAGCGTCAGCTAGCTCTCGCCTCTGGCCGTCGCGCGGTCGCCGTTGTCGCTAGCCCCGTCTCAGCGGCGTAGAGTCGCAGCAAGCAGTCACAGTCCCTTCCGCTTCAGTTCCCTTTCCGAGCGCTTCGTCCTGTCGGTGGCGTCAGCGGCGCGCGGAGGCTCAACAGACGGTTGGGGGGCGGGTGTTATCGGAGCTGCTGCCCCCTGGCGGCTGGCCAGCCGTACATAGGTGGCGCCATTATTGCTCACCAGGTGGCGCTTTTCTGTTTCCTCGTGGTGTCCGGCGATCGGAGCGGGCCGGTCCAGCCGTCGGCTCGTGTCGTACAACCAGGTTAGCTTTTGACAGGCAGTCAATCGCGCTAAGCTTCATATTCCGCCATCCAAACCGTGAGGTGCTTTAATCGGCGGCGAGACTACATCGTAGCGCAAGGTTCGTACCGACTCCGCGTGCCGATCTCGCGCCACGGTCCCATCGGAGCGTTTGGGCGGCTATGTGTCCGAACATTTCGCCTTTGCTCGTCACTGGCCAGCCTTTAATTGAAATCTTCCCGGCTTCGCTGCTATAGCGGCGTTTAAGAGATTTTTACTTGAGGCCTGTCGCTTGTAAGGGGAGCGACCTTGACCGTTTTCAGCCGTATTAACCGAGGCACTCTCGGCTGACGGCCGGTAGGCCGTTCTCGCTCAGGGAATGACATTTTTGCTTAATTCATATGCATGAGCTCTATAACTTTAGTGTCGCCGTCTGAGTCTTTGCAAAAAGGAGCCCCTTTTTGGCTTGGCAATCGCAGTTCAGCAGGGCGAAGCTTGTTACCACCACTGCTGGGGCACGATCAACAACTAGTGTTGGTGTCACGTGCCAAGAGCAGTGCTATCTGCGGTATCTTCAGAAGGCTTCAGTATCGACAGTTTGGGCGCAAGGTTGCCTGCGCTGTGTTGTTGGATTGCTTCGGCTCAAGAAAAAACAGAACCAGGCTTGAATGACTGCCCTAGCAAACTAGAACGGTCCACATCTGGCTTCTGCAGGGTGACAGAGAAGGCCGGAGTGTACCTCTGACCAGGTCAATGCTGCTCCTGTTCGACCTGTAGTGTGGGGGCTTAGCTTGTCAATCGTGAGCGTTGATCGTAGAAGAACTGTAGACTGACCGCAGAGATTAAGTTGCTGCATTACCCTGCCCATAGAACATGCAGCATCTGTAATTTTTACAAGTGTAAGGAAGCTGGTTTTTTCGACCGCTGTCCAACCAACTAATGTTTCGTTTGAGCAAGTTTTTAGTGTATTCATATCGTGAATGGTTGTGCGTGCATTGAACTTTTTTCTGCTTTGATGTGGGAGGAGTGCATTTATGCCAAGTGCTCAGGGACTTAGCTGATGGTAAATTAGACTCAGCCAACGGCCGGGCTTCCATAATGCAAATGGAGGCCTCTTAGTTTTTACTGCTCTTGCCTTTGGCAAAGGATATGTGGTGCTTAAGGAGTCGAACCGGAATTTGCCGTGGCAGGCAAGCATCTTAAATACTGCCCCATTACAACAGAGGGGGCTACCATAGTATCCCTTATTAAGACAAGATATATCCTTAAGATATCGGCTGTGCTTACAATACAGTTGCCTCGTATTGCTCATGTGCTGAACTGACAAGTTTGACAAGGTGTGAACCGTCGTTAGCTATGAGAAGCTGAATTGAAATCCATGGCTACTCTCAAGGTTAGGCATTTCTGGATGCTCTATCACAGCTATTCGTGTGGAAACTATAGTGTGAGAACTAACAGGTCGTGTATAAAAAATTGTTCATACAAGTGGCAAAACACGATTTCCACGATGTGCATTTTCAATTTTATACAGTGCTTGCTGTGCTTCATGGTAATGGTGCTGTACTTTAAGCAGGCCAACCGTCTGTAAACCTGTCGACCTATCTATCTATCAACAGCTAAGGAATGTGAGGAATGGATGAATTGCTGCTGCTTTGGTGACCAGCTGCTTTGGTGACCAGCGATTGCATTCCCTCTCACGCTGCACCCGTTTGTTTTCAAGCATCATCTGGGCGATTGCTTTGGAGGGTGCTGGCTTATCGAGAAGGGTAGGTTCGAATGTCATCGTTGGTTTTAGCTGGAAGTAGGCACTCCTTTAAGATCATGCTTCTGGCAGCAGAGCTTAAATTGTGGAGATTTCGTTAGTCTGTTGTGGCCACTTAAAGTAAAGTTATTCTTTTTTGTGTTTTCCACGATACTTTCTCCATTGTTTTTGGTATTTCTAGTTTGATGGCCTGTCGAAAACAAGAAGAGTTGGATGAGCAGGGGGAATGTTTGATCATAATAATGCTGTAGATGGGAAGTGGGAGAATGCACACCGTTAGTGTATGTGACTAATGCCTTCAATGTTTTTATCCCGATTACTGAGAATAATACTTACCTAGCAAGTGCAGTAGTGGTTCATTGGCAAGTATATCGGTCGGCTGATAGTACAAAGACTTGTGCTTTTGTTTAAGTAGTAGCTACTGCTGCCATGTGGTTTGGGCATGCTTACTATTCATCCGGATGTCCCAGGGTTTCAGTGACTATGAGACCAAGCATATGTTGCAGGAGAAATGTTGGCCTGCTCAACCATGCGATCTGTCTAAGCACGTGCGCTTGTTATCCAAGCACGTGTACTTGTTATCTAAGCACGTATACTTGTACATTAAAAAAAGTTTTGAGCTTCCCTACAGTATTTCGAGTCAGGCATAGGCCAGCTTAGTCGCCTGAGCGCCATTCATTGTCCTCGGCTCAATGTCAATTTGTTGTCAAACCTGCTGTCAAATTTTGGGTGCTATCTACATAAATATGGCTGATGGTTCAGGAACTTATGTTTAAGTTATTAAGGTGTCTATGTATGGGAAAGAGTGGTCGACATAAGGGGCTGAAACTGCCTGCATTTTGAGGAAGGGCAGCTGCACGACTTGGAAGTCACCGGGACTATCATTCTAGCCCTATTGCAGATGAAGTGGGCTGCTGATATTTGAACTGCGTTAAAATTACATTTAGACGTTACTGTCATGACTAGGATGATGCAAGGCACGTAGGTGCAGCTGGTACTGACTCTTAGGACTAGGAAAGAATTGAGCTATGCAGCTCATTTTTGCTCAAGATGCAAAACTGTTCAGTATCGAGTGTCCAGGAGGTAATTATTGGAAGTTAACAGTCGGTTAACTTGTGCAAACTTTGTGCTACCTTGGCTATTGGCAATGGGCACAAGTTATGCGAAAAGATGAGTGTCAATGCAATTTTTGCTTGATGCTGGCAAAGCATAGCAGCAGGTAGGAAAGGGGAACTTGTAGTGGTAGTAGATCCTGCAGTATGAATTACCGACAGTAAAGCCGGGTTTACACTGTAAATCTTGCTTCCTACCTGCCCGAGTCTTTGGTGTATACGTCATCAATATGGTGGAGCAGTCCAAGACTTGTAGAAGAGTTTTACAAAGACTCAGCAGCCAAACGTGGCTCTACTTCTTGGCCGAGACTCGGGCAAGACTTAACAAGCCACTAATCATCGTCGCAATCAAGGGCACGCCTTCATTGTTTTGAAAAGTGCGACAGATGACTCTACCGTAAAAATTATCTAAGTGTTCCCTGAGAGTCCCTGGTTATGGGAATCTACGAGCAAGTCACACGAGAATCAGATAGCAATGTCGCGGGCGATAGAAGCAATCGTGGAAGGTTGCAATTCACCGGCAGGTGCACCGAAGAGGACCATTTCCTACCTCCCTGACAAAAGCCATTTTACGTGAACACCAGAGGGCAGAATGAGTAGGAAGCAATACTAAAGAAAACCTGATCGTGTCAACTTCCTGAAAAAGGGAGGACAGAAGTAGGACGGGAGTAGGTAGGTAGCATGACTCATCGTTTAAACCCGGCTTAAGGCAAAAGTGTAAAGGTTTGGGAGTTAAGTCCTGCCCCTATAGGATTTATTTGAGTCGACTGCAACCGATACGTTCTTGCCAACTGATGTTGACTTGTGGCTGCATTCAACGTTTGTTCTTAGGAAATGGGCAACGACCGCATGGCCAAACCCATCAACTCGAAGGTGCAGGTGATAGCCGCTTCTTCTTCTACTTCGGCTTCTTCCACCTCGTCCGGTTCTGCGGCTGCAGCCGCTGGTGGCGACTCGCCTGCCGTCGCGGCGAGACTCCTATTCACCAACGGTGCCGACGAGGGCTGTGATAAGGCGCTGGTCAAGTCGCTTCTGTCGTACAAAAGTGAAGTGCCGGCCTACCAAGCGAATAGCAGCCCTACCGGTGAGCTGTTTCCGTGTCAGGGCTGTGAGGACGTGTTCTCTCTGAGGACATCGCTCGTCGACCACCTGCAGAGGAAGACGGCCCTAATACGCATGCCCTGCCCAGGCTGCCAGACCAAGCGCTACTTCTACAACAAGTGCCTCGCGTTTAGGCACGTGCGCTCGCACCACGCTGACGCCACCGTGCAAAAGCTGGAAGCAATCGTCGGCCTTTCGACCGTCATGCCGCTGCCGTCGAATAATTCCATGCCGCGCAGCGTCGCGGAAGAGCTTCAGCAGCTGGAGAGCAGCGTGGATGCACTTGCCACTGTTGGCAGCAGCAGCAAGATTACCAATGTCGCTGCTGCTGCTACTGCTACGCCTACGTCAACTGCGGAAGTGCCAGCGGCTGCAGCAGCAGCCGTGCAGCCAGCGGCGCGTACGATTCTTCCGAATCTGGTGCCAGCAGCACCGAGGGCAGTGCTGCAGCCAACTTTGCCGGCCGGCAGCAATGTTGCTGCGGCTCCTGCTGCTGCTGCTGCTACAGCTGCTGCTGCTGCTGCTACTGTTGCGGCTGCTGCCACTGCGCCTGTCTCGCAGATGAGGCTGTTCAGCTGTACGGAATGCTGCCTGCCGTTTGAGGATCAGTCGAGCCTGCACTCTCACTTTGGCAAGCCGCAGAGGGGTGTGGCGCTGACGTTGCGCCACATCTGCAGCGTGTCCTGGTGCGGCAAGGCCATGTTCTCGGCGTGCGCCCTCAGCGCGCACTCGCGCATACACAGCCGCACACGCCCGTTCGTTTGTCCCGAGTGCGCCTGCGTCATACCGGGCGAGTACGAAGTGTTTCAAAAGCACGTCATGTTCAAGTGTCACCATCGAAGCCGTGTGCTGGAGTACTCGTGCGCCGTCTGCTCGGAGGCTTTCGAGACGCTGCAGCAGCTGCAGCAGCATTGGTCGAGCAGGCCGCAGCACTGTCTGATGGCTCACTATGACCAGCTGCTCAAGTGCTCCAATTGCCCGCTCGCCTTCAAGTCGGAGGAGCTCTTCGCCGAGCACACGCTGGATGCGGACAGGCCGCCGTGCAAGAAGGCCACAGCGGTCTTCGTGTTCGTGTGCCGAGTATGCGACAGTGTCTTCCGATCGCTGAACGAGCTGACGTTGCACAACGGCGCCGAGCACAAGGTCGACCTGAACCAGAAGCGGCCGGCCACGGCCTGCTACGTCTATCGCTGCGAGCTGTGCCACTCCGCCTCGGCCTCTCGCATAGGCACGCCGAGGTTTAGGACGATACAGACCTACGATGCGCATCTGCGGCAAGAGCACGACCTGGCCGTCATTACTGAGATGTGCGACCTCTGTGGTGTCGAGTTCCAGAGTCCTGAGCAGCTAGCAAACCATCTGGTAAGAGCCTGTGGGCCCACACGCCTTGCCGAGCTCCTTCAAGACCTCTTAGGTTGCTCTCAACTGCCCTCGTAATGCTGCTGCTGCTGTTTTTAAGCTTCTTTTAGTTTTTCTTTGATGAGTATCTTTTATGAATGACATTCATAAGCTTCATTTAAAAAAAAAGCAATGTACTGATCGGCAAGCCGATGCATGCAGCCCTTTGACCGTCCGTTTTCCTTCGACTGTCATTTCTTGTATTTTAAACTCGACTGCTCTGAGATAGGAGATGTGCGTCAATGCTACGCTGTCGATTATTTTTGAGCGAATGTCGAGTGCCTAGAAAGAGTTCTCTGAGGGCGCTATACCAAATGTATTACTATTATTAAGTAAAAGGTACGATGTAGCGGTAAAGAGAAATAAAGGTATATCTCGGCGTCAGTGGGAGTGAAACTAGCAACTCCGAAAAAGGCCAGAGTCATGACAACTCATGTACACCCATAGACACTTGCCCCAGCCTGATGTGCTCGAGCCGAAACTCGGCACATTTGCCAGGATTGAGTTCCTGTCAGTTTTCGTTTGGACCGTTCACTTTAGTCAGTAGTGATATCAACCTAACATCACTGTACAGCTAGGTTTGACTCGCTTTTGGCCGCTGTTTACGTGTTTCGAATTTTTTGAGTGGCTTTAATCTTGACCCTTATTGTAAGAGTTGAGGTTCTCTCTAGATCGAACCGAAGTTAGTTAATTCATTTCCTCCTGAAATTACTGCACGCTGTAGTTTTAGGGCCAGGCTAATCTGACCATCGAGTAATCTTTTTCGTGTTTGCACGCACATGCCGCATGCCACGTGATCAATCGCCCTGGGTGGCTGGCTTAATGCCGTGTGACGATCGCTCGATGTTAACGGTCACTTGCATGTGTTACACTGTCAGCTCATTTCCTCCCTTAGGTTGCTGTCCATAGCAATGGAAACGGAGTCATAATGTGCACGAAGAATCCACTGGGGCCCATGAGAACCAGCACACCTACCGGCGGGCAAAGGTCTGTCTCCGAGCCAGCAGTCAGGGGCACCGCCTCATCGAGCGCTTTGGCCTCTGCCGATCGCCGTCAGCAGCAGCAGCCGCAGCCGCCGCCGAGCCTTTTACCGTCGTCATCCGGTGTCGCAGCCTCCGCGGCTGCTGCCGGAGCGCCGGACCGCTCCGGCTCGTCAGTGAACGGCGGCAAGCGGAAGCTGCCGTTCGCCTGCCACCTGTGCGGCCAGCGCTTCGCTGTCTACGTCGAGCTTAAGGAGCACTCGGTCAACTCTCACCACGGCGTCGGCCAGCTGCTCGAGTGCTGGATTTGCTGCGAGAAGAGCGCCTCACACAAGAGCTTCAACAGCTCGGCGCTGCTCGACCGGCATCTCGCCGACGTGCACCAGATCGACGTCGGCCGCCTGCGGCCACCGTCGTCTGCCGCCGCCGCCGGCGACGACGAGATGGGTGGCGACGATGACGGCCCAGTGGACGTCGTGAACGTTGGCAGTGAAGAGTCGGCAAGGAGCACCACGGAGGAGCGGGAAGCAGAGCCGCCTGCCAAGAAGTTGTCGTTGGCCAATGGCTGCGGCGCCGGCCCAGCCGTGGCCGCCGCCGCAGCCGACACGGAGCGCCAGTGCAGCCGCTGCGGGTTCCGCAGTCGGCTCCGGGTCGAGTTTGTGCTGCACATAAGAAAGCACAAAGTGGACGCCGAGCAGTGCCTCGAGTGCGGCATGTGCTTTCCCGTCGAGATGGCTCTGCGGCGGCACCTCTTCGTCGTGCATCGAGTGCAAGATATGGCAGCCTACATACGGGAGCACGGGCCGCTGCCGGCAGTCGACGCCGCCGTGGCTGCTCCGTCGCCGGCCCCTCGAAGCAGCGGCGGCGGCGGGAGTGGCGTCGTGGCTGCTCTTCCTCTGGCCGACTCGAATGGTCGATGCCTCGTATGCTCTCGGCGATTTGATTCGGAGACGGCTTTCAGAAATCATGCTCGTTCTCACGGCATGGCTTTCATCAGTGCCAAACGTGCTCAGAGCAGCGGTGGCATAAAATCTGGTAGTGAAGACGACAGTAATGATCAAGCCAGCAGCACCGGCACCCCCTCGAGAGTGTAGCTGGACTGAAGCTGTGCTGGCTAATATATATCTATGCGAACGAGCACCAGTTTCAGGCGTTCGTTTATGATCTACGAGTGCGCTCAGCTTGTAAATCATTTTTGGAAGTGCACACGTTTGCTCGAAAAAAACGTGACTCGGCAGGAAGACATGGGTCGTGATTTGTGATTCACCCGTGCAAGGAACTGGCAATCGGCAGCTGCTGGCTTGGAGGTTCCTCCACATTTGGTGTGATATATTTTTGTAAGTAATGTCGGTAGCATTTGTAGTATCACACTACCAATGACCTGCTGGACTGACCTAAACAGTGAGGCATGACCAGTAACTGTTTGAGGAAGCAGCAATTGCTTGATGCTAGCTTCAGACATTCTTTGTAGTCGTAGCAAAATTTGCATTCCATGCTGTAGAGATAATATATACACTCGGTTTCAAATGCATGCATGTCTTGAAATGTAACTGCCGATTCTTGTCTACTGTTTGTGTAATTGCTGCTGTTATGTACTGTATGCATTAATTTCTGTTAGTAGCTAGTTTCTGCCTTGAAGGGGGAAGTTGCAGGGGCAAGTGGCCAGAGCTCTTGCCATTCTCATCGGCATGTGCTGTCATGCACAAGTACTATTAAATATATGCTTCTTGCAGCCAGATGATTTTTGCTTGCCCTGCTATCAGCAGCACTCGAGCCATCACATTCTATGCAATTACAGCCCCGTTCCATGTTGTACCATTTGTCACGTGCGAGCTGTCTGCTGAATCATGGCCCCCTTTCTGAAGGATGTTGGAATGAGCAGTCGACACATCACAATATCTGGTCTGCATCATGTCGTTAGAGGCTTGGAGAGAGGGAGGGGGTTAGGCAATGACTGAATGGACATATAAGAAAGAGAGCCTGTGGGCCTACTTAGAAAAGGGCGTCACAGTCGAGTTATATATCCCACAAAGGTATGTCGGTGATAAGCCACTAAGAACGCCCCTTTTGTCTCGTGAATCAGTAGTGACCCGACTGTCCTTTGCAAGGACCACATTCGACGTCAGCACCATATGCAGAGGAACGTGGTACTGATACGGTACCCAAGCTGTCAGCTGGTGCAATCTCTTATTTCTTCCAACAAGTGCCTTGCCTTCAGACATGTGCTCGAGCACGACACCAGTGCCAGCATGCAGAAGCTGGAGGCCATTTTGAGCGATGACTGCATCACACAAAATGGCCGCCAGCTTCTGTCGAACGAGTCATACCTGTCGAACGCGCATAGCCGTGCATAGCATAGCCGTGAGCTTCAGCAGCTAGAGAGCAGCACGGAGACCATTGGTGCCTCCTGCTGGTGGCAGGCTGGCTGCTAGGACCTGGTCTTGCTTGGGCACCTCCTGCTGGTGCTGCTGGTCCTCTGATTGCTGATCGCTGGTGGTCCCCGATTCACCGTTTTGCTGACAGATGCTTCTAGAATTCCCGTGCGCAAACTAGAGCACGGTCGAAGGCTACTTCATTTTTAGTGTTATCCTGTCGATTTTGTGAAAGGACACGTGTTCGCACTCAATAGGTATAGGAATAACAGAGACCACGTATTCACCATGACATGGCATGTGGTCTCTGTGCAGCAAAACAAGTGGCCGGCTTGCATTTGGCCGGCATAGAAAATGCAAATATTCTCCTGGAGGGTCTTTTATGTTTAGCTTGTGTCTTACCTGACTGCTAGCTCGTATTTTTCATTACTCTTTAGTTCCTTAATAATATTGTGATCCTCCATTTTTAGACACTATCAATTGCAAAAGTAAGCACACTGGATGCTTCAACTTACGCGATACTTAAAAATGTGTGGCTATCAGCATGTCTCATTTTGGAAGGATATTTTCTAGTTGCCACCAGCTGTGTCCATCAGCAGACTACTTTGCAGCTCTAGTTTTATTTACGGGGGGGGGGGGGGGTGCCACCTGCAGCTACTGAGCATGAAGAGGTTTGTCCCGCTTATGCAAAACAATAGGGATAAACTAAAGCTGGTACGTCGCAGCTGGGCTAAACAGATGTATATCAACTTAGGATTAATTTTATTCCGGCCAATAAGCACTAGGTTCGGGAAGGACAATACAAACTCTTTCAAAATACAGAACTTCCGGTGACCGTCTGGTCAATGACGGTAGTCTTACAAACAGGCGGTTGACCCTCCCCAATCCAAAGCCAGAAGTGACCAAATCTGTTCTGACAAGCTTTTGTCTGCACATGTGAAGTGCAATGATTCAAGATATTTTATAAGCGCGACCCCCGTAAGTTGATTTTATCGTAAGTACTCGATTAGGAATAGGCAGACCACCATATAGCCTAATAACGAACGCTAATATGTCATAAACCACAGCACACGTCTTTATTGGATTAAATAATAATAAGTTGGCCTACTTGAAAATGTATTTTGAAATATCGATCGAAAAAGCCCTATTGCAACACGAACTGCTAGTAAGGCTACGTTCCGCCAAGTTCAGCCTCTCGCGCGCCGGTCTCCAAGCCAGGCAAACAGCGATAATGTTATGTCATTTTATTTACCAAGTAAAAATTGATATTATTTGTCATTATGGGCTTAAATATGTGTATAGTAAATATAGGCTCGTTGTTGTTAACCGAAACCGCGTTTAAACTCTTCCGCCCGAGCTTCGCTGTATTCGGAGCCCCGCCTTCTGAACTGGCACTGAATTTTTTAGTTATGTCACGTAGCTGAAAGTAGGTAGACTTGAATCTGGAGCTGATTTGGTTACCTGATGACATGTCTCAAAATAAGTGCAGGCGCCTTCGGAAAGTTTTGTTTATTCTCAGCATAACGATACGTTTTGAATAGTGCAAGGCAAGACACTTAAGAGTTCTTGTGTATTTTTTGCAGAACGGTAGTTTTCAGCTTTGTATGGCAGGGCTATCTCAGTTCTGCACTTCCTTCATTATCTATTAGTTCCTTGATTTGGCTTGCCGAGCAAGGAAGCAGTAGCAGGCACGATTTTCTGCCGACTGTGGTGAACTAAACATACTTTCGTAGGAAGGGTGCTTGCAACTCACTGTCCATACATGTGAATGCAAAGTATTAATTGCTTCCATCGTTTTCAAGGGATCGTGTTCAAAAAAGTAAGGCCCGGTGTTATGGATGCGTTACATTTTAGTGCTTAAAAATAATTTTGTAAATATTTCATATTGTTTGTCGTGGGAATGCTGGTATCCAAGATGTGGGCATCATGCTATAGGCATAATGAATATAGCTAGCTCACTGTGCCATTCGAAAATTGTTTTTTCCATCCGAAATTAACCTCTTGAATAGTAAGGCCCCCATTGATCTGTCGTATAGCTATTACAGGTGCATTTGGCATGTATGCTTATTTTTGTGATGGCGTATGTGTGTATGTATGCTTGTAAGTATTTGTACATACACATTCATGCATATACACAAACCGTGCATGCCTGTGCATATGCATGGTTGTGCAAACTTTTTTCTTTTTTCCTCAAATGTGCTAATTTTTTAGAGCAAGCAGACTCATTAATATGTGTACTGTTGTTTTTGCATTAATATTTATGCATGTTAGTGTGCAAAGTCTGCAAAAAATTATGCAGCTTCTTTTTGCCGTATACAGTAACATAACGCTGATTGGAAGATTATTGTAATGACTCTGCTCGTTTGCCACAGCTCTTAGGACATTAACTTAATCGACAGCTGGAATTCACCTTCTAGCACACTATGTCGACAGTGTTTCTAAAGTTGCCCTAAAGAGCATCGCTGTAAATTTCCTGTTGGGGGTTTCTGCATGTGGCAGCAGGCATGCTGTGTATGCATATGTTAGTGCAGGTCTTTCCCTTGAATGTATGAGCTGCTTTGGTTAGGCAGCCCACACGCTGGGACTCACCTTGTACATTGTCACTACCTGACGTTACGTTACACTGAAACCTTGTCCAATTAATTCATGGTCTTGGCAATGCCTTGCATCACTTAAAAGTCAAAGGCAGCAATAATTTATCATGGAGTTTGAGGATTATTTGAATCGCGTCAGACGTTGCATTTGAACACATTGCGAAGCATCGTACACAATATGAGTGTATGCTTATAGCAGAATTTTCAGGCATTGGCTCAGTAACATGTAAGGTTATGCCGATCCGACTTATCCGGTCTATGTGCTGCACTATTTTCTTCAGCCTATTATGTGTCTGGTATCGTTGAACAAGGTGCATATTAACTCAACTTACAGAAAGTATGCAACAGTATCACTCGATTTGGTTATAAAAACTTTTCGAACCTCGGCTACAACGTCTATCCAAAGATAGCATGTCTTTACAATAACCATACTGTTAGTTCTGGCCAATGTTTTTAAGTGCCGTGTGCATGATCGCATGGATGAGTTTGCGTGCTAATGTGCTTGCTGTATGTGTGTGTGTTTATGTTTGTCTCCATATGCAAGTTGGCATTTATGTGCATGTGCGAATGTTTAGGCAATTTGTGTGTGTGTCTGCGCTCGGCTATGTATTTGTGCATGCGATTTGTATGTGCATGTATGTGCATGCATTGTGTCTGTGTTTGTGTGTGTGTGTGTGTGTTGTGTGTATGTCTATAAGGTCTTCCGTGAACAGCTGCAGTTCTAAGTGTTGTGCTTGTACCGAGTTTTTGTGTGTTTGTGAATGCCTGCACGAGCGTGTGGTTGTAAAGGTATCTGTGTGTGTTCCAAGTTATCGTTCACCCAACATACACATGCATGTGCATTGTGGTACTAGCATAGTTGATGGTGAACACTTTTTAGGGGTTAGTAGCAAGCAACACTTCTTCTAGCACAGACACAATATAGAGTATCACCTGATACTGGTGACCTTTTCAGTCTTTTTTATGTGAAATATAATTAATTTGTATAGCGCACTAAGAAAACTAAATCTCTGTTCAGGCGCTTCACATACTGTCACGGGGCTCGAGCCCACGACCTCGTCCAGACCTTGGTCGGGGCGAGCGCCTTAACCACAGGGCCAAACCAACGCGGCACACATCCCTCCCTACACGTACACGAAGTGATCGACAGAAAGTGTAATGTGACTCATAACTCTTCATCAAAATGCTAGGATATATATTTACGAAAGGCAGTTTGTCGTGTTTATGGGTGTTTACTGCACAGATTTTCCTATAATAAGCTTGATCCATCACCGATGAATTTTACTTATTTCTATATTATATATTATATTTTATATAGTCTATATTTTAGAACCATCCGTGCCTTTTCAAAAAGCTCTGCAGAATATTGCATGGTACATCCGATTACACTGGTCAAATTTTTGCAAAAGTCATGCTACTGAAATAAATTTAGTCATTTCTTATCAATTTTATATGATCAACACGAATATGAGTCAAATTGAAAAACTGGCTCTACTTTTAACTTTTTTGTAATCTGAAATAAATTAATGCATAAATCACGAAATTCATGCCAATAGTAATAGACCTACGGTTAATACATGTAAAAAATGAAGTCATATACTACTTCTCAGATTTCTTTGCCTGTCGTTTGTACCGCTGCTCGCGAGCATCTCTGGCGAGTGGCCAGCAGTAAAGGAATAGATGGACGACGGTTTCCATTGTGAAAAAGCACAGCATTAAGACTCAGTTTCGAAGACTCTACAAATAGTATCTATTCTTGTGGGTCATGAGTGATTTGTAAAGCGTTCATGAGGCGATCAATATCGGAACAGAATACCAGATTGCTTTCCTTTCTGAAGAAAGGCTCCAAGTGTTAGTGGCACTTTCGATATGCAATAGTTGTGGCATCTTCAAGATGATCCCATTGTTGGAGTCTTGATCCTAGCAACACTGCCTTGTTCTTGGATGAGTCCAGATCCCGAACCAGGTCATTAAGCTCTTCCTGTATTATTCTGTGTGGGATTGATGATGCACGATAATAGAAATCGGCATCTCTACATGCTGACGTACCAGATGAAGAACAAGTCGGCTCAGCCCTGTTCTCATCAGATGAATCAAGAGAATATTCTGTTGGAGGTTCTGGAATAGGAAGTCCTCAACCACGTGGAACTGGTCTCAATGCAGGTGGAATATTTAGATAGACCATTCTCGACTTTTACTTCTTTATTCAGCCGGACAGAGGAGGAACCAAGCAGATGTAACACTCATTTATGTGGTTGCTTGACTCTCTCCACACCATAGGGAACTGCAAACGGCATTGGTGGTCTTTTGCCCTTTAACCACTGTGAAAGCTATATTGTGCATGTATTACAGCATATGTGGGGTGCCCAAGGCTGGTCTTGGTCACCAACCTTGCATCCGAAGTAAAAATGATATGCCTTTGTCACTTAAGTAGTGAAACTTTACTTCTGGTTGGCAAATATCACCTGCCCACAAACATAGCAAAAATTGTCCACGGTATTAATGCACTTTTGAGGCCTTACTGTTCTTTATTGTACCTCAATGGATAATATAATAACAGCTTCATGTAATAAAAGCTTAAAAAATCTCACAGAAAGTCTGAAATATTTTAAATGCTCATCCTTTCCCACTTGGCTTTATGACGCCAGCTTACTGCAGCATCCGCCTGGCAGTAGTATTGCATTGAATCATAGAATGAACCAATCAACACTGGATGATTTGTGAATGGTGGTATTATTGAATGCGATGTAATATTTCATCAGCCTAGGCTTATTTAGGATTTTTTTGCAGTCCTATTGAACACTAGCGATAAATGCTGCTGACACTAGTGAGAGATTGACAAGGTGAAACATAGAAAATGTACTATATGAAATATCTTCAAAACGAATCGCTAAAAATTCTTTATGGTATTTATATTCGTGTTCAGTACACCTATCTACTACACATTAGGGCCTTTTAAGTCAGTAACAATTTCAATATTGACTGGTGTTATATATGCTAAAACACTGCTGCCACAGCCACGCATGTGTAGTTTTATGTCATGTTTATGTCTTTTTCTAGTACACCCTTCAATTGCAGATAGAGCTGATATGTGACATAAGCAGAACTAAAACCAATTTTTTCTTTGCCAACCGGTACATATCTACCGGTATATTACAGTCATTTGGCAGATCATCCAGAAGACAGTACGCCTTCAGCGGTAGTGATAGCTTTTAAGGCTATTCTGCCGCTATACAAAGAGGCTGTTAAATCAGCTAGTGCTAGTACTTCAATTTTTTGAAGGCATAGAAACATCCATTCATTTTCACTTTATGTGCAACATGCATGTATGCATGCATTAGCTAAGCCTGTCAACTATCAGCTAATGACGTTTTTCACGGGCGATTAATAACGGTCTTGTGAGATACCGTTGCCGAAATAAGGTAGGCAAGTCACGGATGTAGTTCACATACCCGTAGCTGGCATATACCAACAGCAACGTTTGCTTGCTTTTCCAGCCGTCGTACCTATGGTGACAATATCGAGTTGGAATAATATTTATATTTATGAGTAATTTATATAGCCCCCTAAGGGTACTACATCTTTATCCGGGTGATTTACAAATCGCTGGTAGGCTGGTTATATCCAAGAGTTAATGATAAGCCAGGTTTTGAGGGAAAGCACATGCATTATGTGCCAAGAGAGCACAGCTACACCCTTCAAACGACCAGATCACATATTTGAAAATAAAGATAAAAAATTTTATGTTAATGTTCAAACTGTTTTAGCACACAAGTTTTTTTTAGAGAAGACATCCGCCACAGTCGTTTGACAAGCCATTACTGGACCTGTAGTTGATGCGCAAGTCCGATCCCAAACGACGAACACCACTGCTCACAAGCCTGCATGCATCACTTCAACATTGAGACATGCATCCTCAAGCCAGCCTTTGCAACAAAGCGAGATACACAAAAAAGTAAGACATTTCTATAGTACCTAAAGAGAACTAAATCTCTTTACTGTGCCGTGATAAACCATGAGGTAAGGTGCTCGATCTTCACGACCGGTGTCTTGGGTTCAAATCCTGCAGTTGGGTAATCGTTTATTGCAAACAGCAAGCGGTGGTGATAGCCGATAAGGCTCTTCTGCCGCTATACAAATAAAGGTGTGAAATCAGCTAAGATTTTTTCTAGGCACTTAACATATGCTATTAAGGAATCTTGCCATTTGGTTGGTGATAACATGAACAGTCTAAGCATGCATAAGCACGCAAACCACAATTCGCACACGGCAAACAAACTCTGTGGCATACAGATGCGTTTTTAGCTTCTTTTTAATAATGTCGTGAAGTAAGGGAATGTCGTGACGTCACTCTCTAGTGAATTGCAGACTCTAGGATCATATGAATTAAAAACATTTCTCGCAGGAGTCCGAGATCGGTTTGAGGCAAGCCAAGCGACTTGAGTTGGAAGAGGCAGCAGTCAAAAGTAGATACTATAATACAAAGAATAGCTGATTCAACAGCCTCATTTGCATAGCAGCAGAGCCTTACCAGCTATCGATACTGCTTGTAGTGGATAATAAAGGATCATCTGCTGAAGGACTCGAACCTACAACCCGGGTCAGGACGAGAGAGCACCTTAACACTGGGCTAAGACTCAGGGGAACATGGTTGAATAGCCTAATTTCGAAGTAGCCAAGATAGCTAGGCCAGATCTAGAGCAGGAAGGTATCTGAAAGTGTGTGACAAAACTTTGAATTCGACATGGTGGTTGATGGGTAGCCAGTACAGGTCGGCGAGACAGCTCTCACAAGGTCTCACTGATCAGTGTTGCTAACCTAGAGGCATTAGGTACTCCTCCAAAGAGGGTTCTTTACAGTCTTTCTTCTTTTAAGGGATTGCTTTACATTGACTTTTGCAACGGTTGCCAATAGTAAAATGCCATATAGCCACTGTGGGAGTAAGTAGTTTGGTTCAGGGCAGCAGCCAAGCACCCTATCTTAAAGGACCTGCTTAGCTAATGGTCAGGTGCAGCTGGAATTATGGTTGATAATGTGTGTGGGTTGAGTGTAACGAGTTCAGTCGTCTTTATCATCCCTAGGCTACCATTGGAAGTACATGGTTGTATTGACCAGTGTTTGCAGGCAGGCGTATTGCTGTGCTTTCTAATACACAAACGAATATGTCATATATATGTTGCTAGGGGTAATGATAACAGCTTGAAATGTAGCAGTGCTCGGCGAGCAGTTACGATTGGGTTGAAACTGCCTAGTTGAGCATTCAGATGCAATCAGCTACCAGCTATTGGATTCTTAAATTCGAAGAAGCGATATGTAACTTTCCGACCTGATATTTTTCCATTGGATTGAATTTGTTCGATCGATTGTGCTAAGCCAAAAGCTTAGAGCATAGTTTCACACTGTTAAATTATAATCAAGCGGGATTGCAAAGGCAGTTGTCTTTTAAAGCCTGGTGACGGTGCTAGCAGTACTGGATTGGCTTGACAGTAGGCTGCTTGCGTGTTTGATTATAACCATGTCACGGCAATGTGCAGGTTAAATTGCAATTTGCAAATATTGCATATCCAAGTACAAAATTAGTTCGGATCCTAGAGATGTTTCACGTTACATATTTGTACATTGCTAGCACAGAACTGGTTCGGTCTAGCTGTTAAGGTGCTCGCCCAACCAATGTCTGGCTGAGGTCGTGGGCTCGAGCCCGGAGGCATATGCGAAGCGCCTGAATAGAGATTAAGTTTTCTTTGGGCGCTATACAAACGAATTATATTATACTGCATCCATCGCCGTGAAAACAGATGTGATGGTATGCTTCATGGCGTAAAGCATCTAGTGTTGCAAATTCATAAGCGAAACTAGTTCAGGTGTTTATTTATTATAAATAAACAGGCAGCAGGTTTGCAAAGCTGCACAGCTATATGTATGGTCCTTGAGGCTAAGAAAACATACCATGGCTTGATATGTTTCACTGCAAAATGTTGCATATCTTTCATGCATATCTTGAGTGGCGGTTTTTTCTGTTCCTACTGCTTGATGAACACCACAGCACATGCCTCGACAGCTTTTTCACATTTCTCGAACGATATTTGGAGAGGAGGGCTCTTTGCAATGCCCACATTGCCTGAGCTACTTATACGTGGGCAACTGTGGATTACTGTGGTACTGCAATGTGCTCCTGGTTTGGCCCAGGGGTAAGGTGCTCACCTTTAAAGACTAGGGCCGTGGGCTCGAGCCCTTCAGCATTTGTGAAAGTGCCTGAATAGAGATTGAGTTCTCTTATAGCGCTATAAAAATGTATATTTACATTAACCTAATTAGAAAAATAAAGATGTGCTAATAAGTGTACATAATTGCACGTCTTTGTTGCCGTGGTGCTTTTGAAACACGGGGGCAGCTTTCATTGTTGGCCCTGTCTTTAGTCCCACAGTTACTTTCAGTTCGAGTCACCTACTTGAATGTTGGCTGAACAATGTCGGAACGTCGCAAAACTGTGCTAATGCTCACTGGTGATTTCTGCACGTGCTTATTTGGTGTAGCCTTGCCACACTTTTATTAATGAATCCGTGTACTTACTGACTTTTAATAGGCTATTAAGTCAACGAGGATTTGTTCTGCCTGTGCTTAATAAAAACCTCTTCTAAGATTTATGTAAGGGAAAACCGTTATAACTAGAGTAGCAAACAAGGGAAGTAGGTGGTCATCTCTATTTTGCAATTAAATTAGCCGGGCATATATAGCCCCTGACAGTAAGCAGGTTCAGTCGGACTAGGGTTTAAGCCAATCAGGGGCATAACTGACAACTTTAAGAGATTGTTTAACATTGACTTTTACAATGGCTCCCAATAGTAAAATGCTATGCAGCCACTGTGGAAGTAAGTAGCTTGGGTTTAGGGCAGCAGCCAAGTACCCTCTCTTAAAGGACCTGCTTAGCTAATGGCCAGGTGCAGCTGGAATTAATGGTTAATAATATGTCTGGGTTGAGTTTAACGAGTTTCTTGATTTGATAAACCCGGACAAAAACACTGCAGCAACTGAAAACCATATTCGGTGATATACCTGGAACTTTTGAACTGGTGATACTTTTCTGATGACAAAATGCACTAGCACAGCAGTAATTCAGTTAACAAAAATTTGAATAAATCTCCCCTTGAATCTCCTCTGGCCTCCAGGCAGCAATGCTAAAGATATTTTTGCCATAATTTAACATCATAGGCCCAAGAATAATCTCTGCGAAGCCATCAACAGCTGAGCAGAAAAATAGCTGCCGTTTGAAGTTTTCCATTGCCTGGGCAATTGATCAACGTTTTTCAGTGCCTTGTAAATGAAGGCGAAATACTTAAGCCTTGAACACTGCCTTACTAAAACCAAAAAGGACAATCAAACGTGGCAGTGATGTAGATCATTAGTGCAATGGTATTCGGCAGACATTCTTAAGGAAGCAAGTGTGACTTTCTGGATCGCCAGATTGGCTTGAGTTGCTAAAACTCTAATACACCGATCTGCTTCGGACAAAATCTGGTCGATCCGGGGCCCAAATCTAACTCTAGAGCCTTGCGTTGTGGAGTTGTAGGAGTATAGACAGGGATAAACCAAAAACTGCAAAGCACCGTGCACTTATCCTACGACGAGTAGCCCTGATCTTCCGGAATGCAGTTTGGAAAGGCAATTAGAATGGCCTAACCCACACTAAGATGCATGCTGACATGCTCTTTAAAAACGGTGACCAAGTATTAAAGTCAGTTAGTGAAAATAAATAGACCGGAGATATGCTTGAGTACATGAGATGCAAAAAGCTTAGCTGTAAAGCCCCACTAACATCGCAAGCTTAGGGGAGCACAATACTAATAATAATAATAATAATAATAATAATAATGTATTTGATATAGCGCCCTCAGAGAACTCAATCTCTTTCTAGGCACTTTTCATCTGCTGCAAAGGAATATTCAACACCAATCCAAGAGCTAAGACAGGTGCAACAGATATTAATCAGGTAGTTATTATTTAACAAACCATGTATGAACCTTGAAATTTTGAAACCAGTGCGAAACTTCACATTCATTAAAAATGCAACATGATGGCACCTAGAAAGAACTAACTGCTACATCACAGAAGTATATCATATGAAGTCTTATGGGACAGGGCCCAAGGTCTGCACATACAGTAAGTACATCATGGCATGTTATACCACAGGCACATAGTGCAGATAACCAAATGTCGATAAGGGAGATGCCATATGACCGTTCACAGCAAGGTGAGTGACTCGCCGGATCACAGAGGTCATGCAAGTGTGATCACATCACTGTGAATGAACTGGGGCACTGTAAGACCACAGCAGCAGCAGCAGTGCGTCCAAGGTGCGGTACACCTTCCCCGATGATGAAGATAACCACAGAGTTCATTTCTTGGATGCTTCGGGGAGCTTGTACATCCTTTTGGCCTTTAGTAGGCACTCGAATACGGCAGTCCTGACACCGGCTTCTTCTACAAACCGGGTGCTGGAGTCTAAAACCCTTGTCCTCAGATCTTCATCACCCAATTTAGTCACTACATTCTTGACAGTGCTCTCATTACGGGTGCGCAGGAAAGGATTGTACTGAAGCTCCTCAGCTGGGAATGAAAATAATGCACATTAATACACACAGCGATACTTTGCAAGAGTACGACCTCAAACCAGAGAGCAAGCATCCAGCTTATGCATGCAATTTCGAGCATTCAGTTCAGATTACATAAGCTGGCACTCCAAGGGCTGCACTGCAGATAGTAAATGCATACAAAAAAAGCCAGCTAATTAGTAATCCAGCCTCAACTCGCTGGCCGTTTTGGAAGTAGCTGAAAGCGACCTTCAAGATAGGTTCTGCTTGCATCCCATTGCTTGCTAAATGCCCCGAGTGATCTCCAGGTAAGACAGCCTCCTTTATTCATAGGAGAAAACTATTTCCACTATTAGTTTTTTGTTGCCATCTCTCTTGCATTTTTATTCTTCTCCTTTTCTACTAGCATCTATAATCGTGAAAGCCACTCATCTTTGGTGAGAGACGCACATCCAAGGTGCCGCAGTGGCTGCGAAATTCTATCGATCAGGCTGGGTCACAAAATATATGACTTATGATTCAAATATACAAGAAAAGTAGGGTCAGTGAGGACTTGAATGCAGACAACTGTCACCTCCGACATGTTACGAACCTGCAACCTTTAGTTAGTTGATCAATGCTATAACCGCTGAGCAAAAAATTGTGGCTCTACTGGTTGCAGGACTGGGATCCTCAGCACGTCAGGCTTCGATGGCACCCGTGCCCTTCCTAGATTACCAAGTCAGGCGATTGCATGACAGTGTGCACGAGGTGAATGTCTTTAGCTGATAAGATGCCAAAAATCTATTCGAAGGGAGGACACTTGCATCTTTCTCGGTTCATACTTCTCATCAAATCCGTTGCCCACTCATGGCAGTACATCCGTGAGACGAAGTCTGTTGGCTACCGAATGCGTACCGAAAGCCGCTTAGGCTGTGAGTGCACAATACAAAACTATCCTGCGTAACACCCACATAGTCTTTGTGACTTTGTGGAGTTACAGACGGAGATACATTACATTGGTGAGCCGTGATGGCACACTAGGTAAGGCGGTAGCTTTCACGACCTCGGGACAGAAGTCGCGGATTAGAATCCCGCGGTGGGCAATCCTTTAATGCCACTGCAAGCAGTGGTGATAGCCGTAAAGGCTCTTAAACCACTATACAAAAGAGGCTGTTAAATCACCTAGTATTTTTTTTTACAAGGCAGGGTAGGTGTCTGTTCCAAAACCTGCAGTTAGCAGGAATCACATTTGTCACTTCCCAATGGTAAAGAGTTTACTTAGTCAGCAGATGGACACAGCAACTACCTTAACACCTCAAGGTAGGTAAGTTGAAATGCAGCCATGCCTGAACCGACAACTAGAGTATACAGCACGTGCAGAGGGTTAGGTAGTGCTACCATACAACGACAGGAAAGAAAAGCACCGTGTCGGTCTCATCGTAGGCTTTGGGAATTGTACCTGGACCATGACACCAAACGAAAATGCAAGGGACTTTGGCCAACTTTGACGAACTATCGCAAAGATATCTGCCTGTTTCCATGGAGCTACCAGACACAAATGACAAGATCCTACGGGCGGTCATACCCGCCCCAGAATCAAAACGTCTACATGGATACGAGTGCCGAGAGATGTCGATAAGCATTCAAGAATACGATCGGCCATTACACATTCAAGATAACCTAATGTGCTAGCTGTGTGCTAATAACAATAATAATAATAATATAATATAATTCATTTGCATAGCACCCTAAGAGAACTTGATCTCAATTCAGGTGCTTCACATATGCCGCTGCGCTCGAGCCCACGACCTCGGCTGGGCCTTGGTCGGGCGAGCACCTTAAAGACTGGGCCAAACCAGCTAACATTTTCTGCGCTCATTTTCTTTAGCAGCCCATTGTCATCACGTTGTCATTGCAGTTCTAAATAGGGAAAAAACCTGACACGAGGATGTGGCTTGTTAAACGGTTTCATATCACATCATACGACCCATGGAATAGGATATCACTTTTATGCTGACGATACTCAGCTGTATTTGTCATTCAAAGCTGTATTTGTCATTCAAACTGTCGGAATCTGCTACAGCAACTGATCAACTGAATGCTTGCCTTACCGTTATTCGATTCTGGATGTCGGAAAACTTATTGAAACTAAATGACGATAAAACCGAACTGCTGTTCATAGGATGTCCTAAGCGTGTGGCTGATTAAAAGGCCTTGCTCTTCTAATAAGTGATGCTGTTGTGCGACCATCACCACGTGCTCAAAATTTAGGTGCCGTTTTCGACAGCTGCCTAAATTTTAAAAGCTTCATTCAGATGACTGCTTCTATAGCTAGCCATCACGTCTGATCCCTATCCAAGATTAGGAACTGTCTTCCACGGTGGGTTGCAAACAATTTAACTAGCTCCTTAGTTCTGTCTCGTCTTGATTACTGTAATTCCCTTTTGGCTGGGCTACCAAAGAAAGCAACTAGGCCACTGCAGCTGACTATGAATGTAGCCGGCTACAAAGCTAGTCTTCAAGTCCCAGAGGTTTGAGTACGTGTCTCCTTTGGTAAAAGAGCTAGGATGGATGTGGGGTGATCAACGGATACAGAGAAAAGTTCTTACGCTGACCCACAAGGCCGACCACGGCTTGGCTCCTTCGTACCTAGCTGAACTGCTGCACCAGTTTCAGCCTCTTCGTGCCCTCAGGTTCTGTGTGGACGATAAATTAGTTGTCCCATTCCTCCGCTTAAAGGCCGTTGGCGACAGAAGCTTTAGCTTTGCAGGTTCTAGACTGTGGAACTCGCTTCCACAACTCTTACGCAACGACAACTACTCTCCTGCTGCCGACTATGGCTCATCCTTTTCAGTGGTCCTGAGCTGCTACTTCGATGCTACTCACTACCTCAACTGCTCTCCTTACTGTGCTATGCTTCCCACTTTCTCTTTGTTGCGTGAGACGAAGTCTGTTGGCTACCGAATGCGGATCAAAAGCCGCTTAGGCTGTGAGTGCAATATACACAACTTTCCTGCGTAACATTCACATAGTCTTTATGACTTTGTGGAGTTACAGACGGAGATACATTACATTACATCTAAGTAGGCTTCACGTGGCTGTGGATAGTCAGATATTTTTCAGAGATTGGTCAAACCATGAACTGAGTGGACATGACCCGTGGCATGATGTCATGTAACTAGCTTATCCTTGTCCAGCTGGCCTAGCGAGCCAACATGCGCCGTGCTCTCTTCCAAATTTGTCCAAGATACTTGAAAGATAGTGGTAGTTGAGTGCCAGATATCTCATTGATGCATTATCATGGATATACAGTGGGCCTGAAATACTCCCCGATAAACCTTTAAATGAGAGCTCTCGGTCATCAACTAGAGGCCGGCCGAAATGCAGTGTCAGGCTAGGACATCGAGGTGCCATGCGGCCAAGGGCTAGAACTCTTAGGTAACTCATGCTGCGGTTAGTAGTAGTAGTCATCTGCTCTGTTCACTACGTCATTGGGCTTGTCTACATCAACTCCCGGAGTGGTCGAAGCTGGGCTTTCTTGTGCCCTGCCCTCCGGACGTTTTCAGACCCACATAGAACGAAATTGGTGTCCCTACTTTCAGAGCCTCAAGCTTTACTGGGCCGTGGTAACCCAGGAGGTAAGGTGCTTGCTCTTCACGACCGAGGTCGTGGGTTCGAATCCTGAAGTGGGTGATCCTTTGTAGCGGTGGTAACAGCCGTAGGGGTTCTTCTGGGGCTATACAAACGAGGCTGTCAAATAAGCTAGTATTTAAAATTTTCAAGCTTTGCTCAGAAGCTTCATCACACGACGGCGGCCACCACGCTCTTTAGACCTCTCTAACAAGAACAAACTCTTTAGCAGCTAGAAAGCATTATTGTTACTACTATAAACAACTAGTAAGTTCCAGTCTGGCTTTAGAGCTAATCACTCAACAGAGTCAGCATTGCTTAAGGTATACAATGACCTTCTTAAGAATTCAGACATAGGTAGAGTGTCTCTGCTTGTTTTGCTCAATCTTTCGGCAGCTTTTGATACTATCGATCACAAAGTTCTTCTAGAGCACCTCTCATCTCGCCTGGGCATCACTGGCACTGCGCTGCAGTGGTTCAGATCCTACCTCAGTGGGAGACTCCAGAGTATTGACGTGAATGGACAAAGATCATCTGAGGTACCTCTGAAATATGGGGTACCTCAGGGGTCCGTGCTAGGTCCGGTTCTTTTCACGGTTTATACTCTCCCTCTTGCTGATGTGATTGCCAAGCACATCTAGGCTTTCACTTCTATGCGGATGACACTCAGTTGTACCTTTGCTTTGATCCCTCCCAGCCTTCGAGCACCTCAAATTCTCTCAACTCACTTGCTGCATGTATTGATGACATCCGCACATGGATGGCAGCAAATTTTCTAAAACTAAACGATGATCAAACTAACCTACTAGTTATGGGCAAACCCAATGTGATTCAGAAATTGGAAAGGCTGATGCTCAAAGTTGGCTCTGCCAGCATATCTCCAGGTGAATCAGTTCGAAATATAGGTGTCATATTCCAAAGCGACCTCTTGTTAGACGACCATATCAGCTCCGCAGTAAAATCTGCCTATTTTCTGCTTCACAACATTGCTAAAATTCGGGCTTGTTTAGATAAGGAAACCACATCTAAGTTGGTCCATGCATTCGTGACATCTCGCTCGATTTCTGCAACTCACTGCTCACTGCCCTACCAGTATGTGCCATCAGGCGATTGCAGCTGGTGCAAAACTCTGCAGCTAGGCTTGTCTGTCGTGAGCATTGCAGTTGCCACATTACACTACTTCTGGCCGACCTGCACTGGCTACCAGTCAAGCAACGGATTGACTTCAAGGTTTTGTCGCTCACTTTTAGGTCACTTCATTCTTTGGCTCCAGCCTATCTGTCAGATATACTCCCCCATCAAGCCAAGCATCGTACCACCTGCTTTTCGGAATCCAACAGTCTACAAATACCCCGTACAAACCTCAAGTCCTTTGGAGACCATGCATTTAGTTCGTATGCTCCCAGAGCCTGGAACTCCCTCCCGACCTGCGTCAGAACATCCCCTGACCTGACCACATTTAAAAGGAACTTAAAAACACACCTATTTAGAACAGCATTTAGTGGGTCCCTGTGATTCGTCCTTGATGTGCTTATGCGTGCTGACACTGTGCCTGCTGCCACTAATCACATTTGCGTGCTGGCCCTGAGCATGTCACCCCTAACCATGTTATTCATTTTGTTTGTTTATCAAGCATGATATTACTCAACATTCAATTGCATTTCCCTTTGCAGCAAATGTAAAGCGTCTAGAGAGAGATTGAGTTCTCTGAGGGCGCTTTATCAAGTGCATTACTATTATTATTATTATTTTAAACAAAAAACGGCAGCCCTCTCTAGAAATTGACTCTAAGCATCTAAAAAAAAGAAACTGACCCTCTCTGTCTCGAACTAACTTCATTAGAGCTGCACGCCGAATGCCCGAAACCCTAGAGGCCTCTACAGCTGCTCTCTGTTCGAGCCGGCGTGGCTACATGGAAGCTGCTCAGTCACTACAGGGGAAGGACTATCGGGATTTCAAGGGGTGAGGGGGCTAAAGGGACACTCCCCTTGATGTTCCACTTTCGGGTCGCCTTCCACAGAGGGGGGAACTACTAAAGCCTCCTCCTGCTCCCCTGGCCCCCGTCTGCGGTTCTGGGTGGCACCCACCATCAGATGAGAGAATCGCCATTTTGACTGTAAGGAATTAATGCAGGATGTCCGTTCATAGCAGCAATGCTGGCGCTTCATGCAGCGTCGCGAGAAGAGGTAGGGACAACGGTGCTAAATTCAAGAAGGGTCACGTTCTTGCTCTCTCCCTGCCCCCACATGTAGCTGAAGCAAAGGCAAACGGACCGCAGAGGTACGGCTAACGACAAAAGAAACGTAGCGCTTACACATGGTCGAGGGACAGGTGCACCTGCCGACGGTGGAGCCGCGCATCTCCTTTGTCCACGCGAGCTTGGCAGCCAGGCGATCGTTGGTGGTGTCCACTGAGGCAGCGAACGAAAGGTTGGCCAGCGAATACTCGTGACCGGGCCACAGTAAAGTCCTACCGTCCAACGACGCAACCATGTCGAGCGATCTGAGCATGACCTCTGCTGGGCATTCGAACGCTCGCCCTGCAACAATTGCAACAAGAAGACCGAGTCACATTACCGCGGCACACGGCACGACTATCATCTCTAACCTGCAGCCCACTAGCATCCAGAGGCGTGTGGAAGAAAGTTGGGGAGATGGGGTTACAGGCCTGATATCCTGCCCCAAAGGGTCTGCCGAAGATGGCAGGCCAGTCGGGCCTGGCCCCCAGAGCCATTTTGCCCCCTGCCCATCTCCTTTACCCCTCTCCATTTGCACTTGGATGGCAACAAACTTTCTCAAATTGAATGCCAATAAAACCGACTTACTAGTAATGGGCAAACCAAGTGTCCCTCGGAAATACAAAAACCTAACCCTCAAAATAGCATCTGCATGGAATCTGGGTGTCTTCTTACAGGGTGACTTTTCTAGTGATGTCAACATCAGCTCCATGGGTTAAGTCTGCCCATTTTTAGTAACCCAAAATTGCAAAAATTTGAGCCTGCTTAGATTGGGATACCACATCCAAGTTGGTCCATGTGTTTTCGACATCCAATCTTGACATCTGCAGCTCACTGCTCGCAGGTCCTCCGGCTTGCACAGTAAGGCGCTTACAGTTGGTGCAAAACTGTGCAGCTGGGCTTGCTTGTCTGTCGTGAGCATCAGTGATTGAGTCAGTGAGTTGCCATATTACACCGAATTACACCACTTCTCGCCGACCTGCACTGGCTTACTATCGAGTTCAAGGTTTTGTCACTTACTTTTAGGTCCCTTAGTTCTCTTTCTCCAGCCTACCTATCCGAACTATTTCCGGACAAAGCCAGTCATCGTACCACTTGCTCTTCTGATGACTCAAGCCATTTAGCTATTCATCAAACCAACCCGAATTCCTCTGGAGACTGCGCCTTTAGTTCGTATGCTCCTAAAGCTGGGAACTCACTCCAACTGACGCCAAGACATCCCCTGAATGACAACATTAGAAAAGAAGTCAAAAAACACACATATACACTATATTTCTCATAGCATGTGCTAGATAGATCCTTATGAATTTTCCTTTGTGAGCTCATTCGTGCTGACGATGTGCATGCTTTTACCAACTATATTAACATGCTACCCTTACAGCATAAGTAAAGTGCCTATACAGAGATTTTCTCTGAAGGCACTAAACAACTGCCTAATTATTACTATCATTATTATTATCTGGGGGTCAGAGGGGTAAAGCTGAGCCGATCTCACGGATGCAGCAGTGGTCAGGTGCTCCTGTCTGGGCCTCAGAGGAAGCGGCCAACCGGGCTGATCCAACCATGCGGTGGCGCTGCCCTGCCACCTCCAGAGGCAGCTCCTGCTCAGAGGAAAGGTCGAGCTCTTTTGCAACCAACTAGTGCCGTAGCACCAGCTCCGAGAGCTGCTTGTGGCTGCTCGCTCAGCGCGACCTCGTCCTCTCAGCAGCACTGCCTACCATAATTGTGCTGTGTGACACGATGAATGCAAAGAGTAGCTAAAGTAACCAGCCACATTTGGTTCCCTTCCCTCTACGTCTACAAGTAGTTTATATTATTTGTCAAAAACGCCAGATCGGACTTATCAGTGCAAACGACTAGTTAGACTAGCAGGATCAGCACGAAAATGCATGTGTAGCCCTGATTTTGAGAGCACTTATGTATCCGTATACTGCTGCATTACTGAACCAATCAAATATGTGCTCTCAGACACGAGCTATTGGCAATACAATTGAAAAAGCTTTAATCAAGCACCAAAGCTTTACTGGGGCTATACAGTCTTAGCTTATGTATTACATTTAGTGGCACATTTCATGTTGATTAGACCTTGAAGTGCAATCAACTTCACGGGAAAGGATCCATTAAGAATTGTGCATGCCTCAACGTGCGTAACGAAACCTAGGCAGCTGCTGATCGGCCCTGTTGAAGACCTGATCTCAGTGAACAGGACAGCGGTGAAGAGGAACAGATGGGGTATAGCAGGCGCCCTAGAAACAGTAGCCAGGTGGGGCAGCGGGCCCTAGACCTCCATGGATCGATCCAAAGAGGTGTTCAGGGTGGCTGGCCTCCCTAAACACACCTTCCTTAAGCCTTCCCATGTTTGGCTGCCCCTGGCTACAGCAAGGGCTGGCCCCCTTCTCGGGTTGATGCTGACGATGTCATTAGCAAAGAAAGTCACCAAAATAAAGAGCCTCAGCCCCAAGCGACCGAAGGATCAATGCAATCAAGGCAAGGCAGTGGCGACTGCTCGACAGCTGCAAGCCAACAATACACACGTACGTCAGGCCGTGGCAGCACAAGGCCACGAGGTCGATGCAACTGCATTCTAGACGGTGAAGGCCATGATAACGGCTTTTCATATTTTAGCATGGCTACAATATGACGCCAGAGCAACGCTTAAGCGTACAGCCACAGCATCACCTATTGCTCCTATGAAGAGCAGATCTCCAGAGAACATAGAATCCGGGGCACCAAACGGTGATCCATCCAGTAGGAAGACCACGTGACCTCTGGTGTGACCCGGGGTATGCAAAGCCGTGAACTGCAACCGCTGTCCGATAACCAGGCGAGCACCGTGGGCAACGTGACTACAAACGAGTACAGCTTTATCTAAGGTGGCTCCAATCAAGCGCTCCATAAAGCCTCGCCTCTTAGGGGTGCAGTGTCAACGAGCACTTGGAGCACTTGGAGCAGCAGGAGCAGCTTGCTGCTAACGGTCGGCAAGCCATGGCACGGTGACCGTGCCACCACTCACTCGGTCATGCCGGGAACCGAATCCTCGGCATTGCTGTACACGCGCAAGTTAGGGTATGCAGTCCTCAGCTCTTGGTTGCCAGCACTGTGGTCCCTGGAATGGTCAAAAGGCAGCAGGTCAAACACCCTCAGTCCACACGAGAGTAGCCGCATTAATTGATAGGCTGGCTGCTGGCAGTGACCGATAAATGATTCGGGACTTTGCCACTCCCACGACTGCCGAAGCCCACTCGGGACAAGCTAGCTGACCCGGGTAACTCACGGTTCAAGAAAAAAAAACGTAGCTTGAAGCTAATGAAAGAGCTTAGCCTTTTCCTGTATTGAATGCCCTTCTTGGAATGAACGCCACAGTTGCCACACGTTATTAACACAGAATAGTTTTTGATTCTGATACCCAGGTGTTGAATTGACTACGGGGTGACATAACGCAGCGGCACTTTGAGCAAATCTCTTCCAAGTCAAGGGGCTTAACGAGGCATAGGCGCTGCCGTCAGATGCACCGACGTGAGGGAATCTGCGATGGACTGACATTGACCGCCGATGCAGGGTGAGGTTCTGGGGTCTGGTACCACTCCGTGTCACGGCTGCTTGTTTTTCAAAGTGGCACTGTCTCTAAGGTGCAGTTTACGGTCAACATCTCACGAGTGGGCTCTACATCGTGACAAACTGCCAACAGTGGACCGAATGCTTAACGTTAGCGTAGGAAGTAGCGGAGCTCTTCCCTTAAGCACGCACACACTCCTCCTACTCGTCCTTCTCCTCTTCTACAGTTCGTGTGACATTTGCTACCATCTGCTTCCTGGAAGAAGCCAACACTGCTCGAGAACACTATAATAATAATAATAACAACTCATTTGTACCGGGCCCTAAGAGAACATAGTCTCTATTCAGGCACTTCACATATGCCATGGGGCTTGAGCCCACGACCTCGGTCGGGAAGAGCACCTTAACCATTGGGACAAACAGCCCGGCGACTCGCAGCCCACTGGGCTGCGCACGGGCTGCTATGCCACCGAGCTGGCCCATAGCTGTCTGTTTTGCCGTCGAGCACACTGCTGCTGCTGTCACAGAACAGCAGCAGCAGCAGCAGCAGTACGGGATTTTTAACGATAATGTGGCACCGAGTCTTCTGCTCAGCAGAGCAGTTAGGCACCACTAGTGAGAGAAAGTCTGCCAAAAAAAGCATGCATGCCAGGCAATGCTGCCGAAGCTGCAGCCGAACATGTGACGTGCAGACGAATACCCTAGCAGCGTGCAAATGTGGAAGAGAGTTCATTGTTAGCGCTTTGTACAACGCTGTTCGGCAGCTGAAGCCATCGTTCAAACAGTGCTGCTGCAGGGCCAATCACGGCAATAGACCGACCAACCAATCTGAGAAAGGCCGCAAAACTGGAAGGCAGAGGCTCCAAAAATGACACTTCCAGAACGACTCTGCCGCTCACTCAGCCTGCCTGCAGCTACTTACGTCTCTGTCTACCTGTGTGTGTATGTGCGTCCAGTTACACGCGCGTGTGTGCACGTCTGTGCACATGTGTGAAAGCAAAGGTGAGGCTTGTGTACACGTTTCATTTGTGCTTATACATCATGTCTGCCGGGCTCTGCATCGGTCTCTCTGCATCTGCTCCGGTTTCTGTGACGGTTTCTCCCTTATGATGATGGGGTACGATTGTACTGTTGGAACGGCACCCCATCTGTTACGGTTTCTCCCTAGATGCTGGATTCTCCTGTTGTTACCTACCAGTGCTTGTGAGTGGCAAGGATGGCACTCGGCTGCACCTCGAGCTCCTGCAGAGCGACCTGCAAGATACAATCGTACAGAGTTGAAGCCATCATCAGATGCCCAGCCACGCGCACATTACGTGACGGAGCCCGGTACGAGGGAGAAGCCGATTTCACAGGGAGCGGACGAGCACCTGCACCACGGCCGGGTCGGACGGATCGACGAGCGCGGCAGCACCGTCGGCCATGTCCACGATGACGTAGGCATAGTTGTCGAGCGCCACCGGCACGGGCACGATCTTGAGCTGGCCATACGTGGTGGGCACGCAGGCCGAGTGGCTGCGCTCGTGCTTACGCAGTGCCGCCCTGACGTCCTGCCGGTGGTACAGGTACCCCAGAGGGGTCCTAGTGTACAGGTAGTAGCTGCAAAAGGGCATAAGAAATACAAACACGACGTCACAGGTGCGCCGGCCGAGCAGTGGCAACGGACAGGTTTGATCGACAATGCCACACTGCCACAGGCATGCTTGAATGCATTCATGCATGCTGCCTCACCCCCTCCCCCCCATCGGCAGGCGTGGCTGGCCAGAGAGGAGGTTGCAGTGGCTGCAGCTTGCGCTGCTTCAACTAGTGGCCAGTAGCAGCACAGTCATCAATGCCACCACATCTAAGCCGGACGATCAGATCTTTTGATCGGCTAGCTTGCAGTAGCCTGTGGCAGGCACAAGCAGCAGCAGCAGCGAGCGCAAGCGATCGACCGGAAGCCAAGCTTTCCCTGCTAGCAGAGAGATTTGGTGGTGCGCCGATCTTTCAGACCGGAGCAGAAACTCTTGGTGCTAGGGGCGAATGCGTCTCTCGTCGCTCTTTTATCGGTAAATGCTGCTGGTGCTTGCTGGATACTCTAACAGCGGGGTAAGTCAGTACAGAACTGACAGTTGCTGGCCGTGTCCTTGCTCAAATCGCAAACATTCTGCAAACCTCGCATGTTCATCCAAATGCTGCAAACCTCGCACCAACCCCAATAATACATCTCTTGCACAGTGGCTGTCAACAGCACTTGCGGAATCATTATCTAAGCTTAGTCACGGCAATACTTGGAAATTGGAAATTTTCCAGCAAACAAACTAGCAGCCAGCTACTGTATCACGTGCATGTCATTCCAGGTAGACCTTGAATTACTCGACGAAACGTCACTCAACGAAACTTCAGCTGCGGCTGCAGCTACCATTAAAAGCCTCGGCACAGAGTGACAGAGGCTGCTAAGAGCACCGCACGTGCCCCCACCCCATCCTGTGCTACCTCTCTAGGTGGAGGTGCATACAGTTCAAAGGTAGCAGCACCAGCATTCGCCATAATGTCACTGCTGCTGCTGTTGCTGCTGAGCATCAAGCTTGAATCGAGCAAAAAGCGCTGAATCCAATGCTGAGGCCAGTAGCACAGACGCTGGTACGAAACATCAGCAAGGAGATGCCTAGTAAGGATGTGGCCGGCTTGGCTTCGATTAACTCTACATAGCAAGTACGCTCTGCGTCCCAGGAAAGCACACAATGCCCAAAACAGGTGGGCTAAAACTGCCAAGTCGAATGCCACGAAGATGTGAACCAAATACAAACAAAGCCTGGCAGGACAGGCACCTCGGTAGCATACTTACAGGAGGCAGAGGGGTACGGGGAGATGAGGGAGAGGAGGAGAGATGGGGAGGGAAGGAGGCCGGTGCTAAAGGTGAGCGGCTTCGCTCGCTCGGTCGCTTTTAAATTTGGTTCAGGTAGGCATCTAATCGCCCGTATAGATGGATGGATCCAGCTGATATCGCCTAAGTGGGCGGGTAGACGTGTGGGGAGGAGACTCAAAACGAATGCGGACCGGAAAACGGCGCGCAATTTAAGAAGTTGGATGGCCCATACCTCTGCAAAATTTTCTGCTAGATTTTTTCAGCTTGCCGTTGCAGACGCTCGACCAGACAGCGAACCAAAAATGCAGTAGCAGCCGCCACCAACTCAGCGAAGCAAAAGCTGGTCGGATGGCAGTTCGCGAACGGTCAGTGCGGGTCATTGCAGTCAACACGAACCCTATCCTGAAGCACAGTGAATCATAATGTGCCATTTTTTGAGCAGCCCCGTTGCAGGCGATTTGACAGCAGGAGCGGAGCTAAATCCGAGCCACCAGAAAACAGCGGCGTGGAGTACGTAGCCGACGGAAGTACTAGCTAACCTCTGCCCTGTGTGACGTCATATAGCATAGATCTTCTGCATATCAATCGGTAGACGATGGCGGATATATATATATATATATATATATATATATATATATATATATATACCTGCACCTGAATGGGTGTACAGGTGCAGGCTCACCGATGCTGTACAGACTGAAGCTTCTCCATTTCCCACAAGACGTTAACCGCAGTGGTCGACTGCCTGGCCAAGCACACCCGCACCGCTGCCGGCTTCAAGGATCGTGCTTCCTTTGCAGCTAATGTAAAGCACTTAAAAGAGATTGAGTTTTCTTACGGCGCTATATAAAATGCATTATTATTATTATGCGACCAGCTGCCAACGCCGGTCAGCTGGATGGCGTCGCAGTCACGTGACTTGGCGTCGCCTGCACTGGCCTCGCCACCCGTCCGTCAGCCTGAGCGGACGCTCTCCTTCTTCTTCCTCCTTGACTTGGAGCTAAAAAAACGCACTCAATACGCACGCGCGAGTTCCGTCCGCTACTTCAGCAGCGCATGAGGACCTCGCCGCTCGCCCGACATTTAAGTGCTTACTCGAAGTGCGCGGCCCCCCAGCGGGTACTACTCTCCGCCAGTTGTCTCCATTTAGTGTCCCATGCTGACATTGTAGCAGAAGCTTGAGCGTGAAATATGCAAACAGGTCATCATTGACGGAATTATAATGAATTATTCAAACTTCTGCAGAAGAAATGGCAGAACATCGCATCTGATGTAGGTGAGAAATTGTCGGGGTCAATGCCCAGAAGGCTCCTCGCCGCTATACAAATCGTGGAGCAACATGCTAATATTTTTTTTTAGTTTTTTCCAATTTTGTGAAAAATAAACTGCTTTAACTAAAGCATGCTTAATTTTTTTTCAACAGTTGGGTTTCGCGATTTATCTTGTTCTGTCTATCTACCTGACTGAAACTCAGGGTGCGATAATTTATGATTTATGAGCCACCACCAGGCATATAGATACATATGCATATATATATATATATATATATATATATATATTATGTATATATACCTGTCTGTAAACGCATTTACATGCTGTTAACGCGAGTGAATGCGTTTGCAGCCCATACATGGGGTGTTGGTTTTTAAAATGGAGAAAAAAGAAAAGGCACGCAGAAAATCTACTGCTAAGCGGTAGGCTGCTTCCACTCGTCCGGTCATCAGCTGCTGCTAGATATGCTGCTAGATAACGCCTCTACCGAACGGACTTCTGCTTTGGAATCAAAACGAGCGAGCGCATTATGCACACTGTTCGGTCGGGATACCGAGAGAGAGAGAGAGAGAGAGAGAGAGAGAGAGAGAGAGAGAGAGAGAGAGAGAGAGAGAGAGAGAGAGAGAGAGAGAGAGAGAGAGAGAGAGAGAGAGAGAGAGAGAGAGAGAGAGAGAGAGAGAGAGAGAGAGAGAGAGAGAGAGAGAGAGAGAGAGAGAGAGAGAGAGAGAGAGAGAGAGGAGAGAGAGAGAGAGAGAGAGAGAGAGAGAGAGAGAGAGAGAGAGAGAGAGAGAGAGAGAGAGGGAGAGAGAGAGAGAGAGAGAGAGAGAGAGAGAGAGAGAGAGAGAGAGAGAGAGAGAGAGAGAGAGAGAGAGAGAGAGAGTTTTAGGTCTCTTTATTCTTTGGCTCCAGCCTATCTCTCGGATCTACTCACCAACCAGACCAAGCATCGTACCACCCGCTTTTCGGAATCCAACAGTTTACCAATTCCTCGTACAAACCTAAAATCATTTGGAGACCGTGCATTTAGTTTATATGCTCCCAAAGCCTGGAACTCACTCCCGACTTGTGTCACAACATCCCCTGACTTGCCCACATTTAAAAAGAACTTAAAAACACCTATTTAGGACAGCATTTAGTGGGTCGCTGTGATTCGTCCTTTAGGTGCTTATGCGTGCTGACACTGTGCATGCTGCCACTAACCACACTTGCATGCTGACCCTGTGCATGTCACCCCTAACCATATTATTCATGTTGTTTATCAAGCATGATATTACTCACCATTCAATCGCGTTTCCCTTTGCAGCAAATGTAAAACCCCTAGCAAGAGATTGAGTTCTCTGAGGGCGCTTTATCAAGTGCATTATAATTAAATAGAGAGAGGAGAGAGGAAGAGAGAGAGAACGAGAGATAAGCTCAAGAAATTAAAGTATTGGTGAAATCAACTGGTTTTGTAAATCAAAACATATTACAGATATGACTCTATGGATTTAGTATACGAATTCGTGCGGTGAGATCCTTACACCAATGGTTGCAAGTGTGAGAAGCTGCAGTCATTATTCGCTGTAGTGACAGTATATATACAACTTGTCTTCCTCCAAAGCACTGGTGAGCTATATTTAGAAATTTGTGATCTATTGCTTAAATGTTTAATTTGTTTGCAGCTTGCAAATACCGACTTGATAGTGGGTTTAGTGCAATCGTGATCTATACATGCGTGTCTGTGGATTAATCGTACCGCAAATGTATTGAACAACACATACCTTTTTGTATATACAATACATTTTAATGGAGTGTTATGCTTGCATTTTGACTTCAGTTACTGAAGATCTCTATCTAGATTCCTTTCAACTTGTGCTTAAGGGGGAAGTCCGAAAAAAGGTCAAAATCTCATTTTTTCATTCAAAATCTTGCCTTTCAACAAATAAAATTGTTAGAAATGTAATCCCGTTTAGATTATTGACGCATTATTTGAAGCTCAAAGTTGATTGCAACAGAACGGTAGCCTCGATACCTCAATAAGCAAAAGCACTGGACTGGTGTACCTGGGGATGGTGAGTTCTGCTCGGAGGAGTTCTACTGCGATTGGTCCGACGACAGACGGCGGATCGGTCGGTCTGTAGTTCTAAATTGCTTGTCAGTGCAAATCTTGCTCGTTATGGTGGCCAATGTTGGTACACCAAGCTTCAGCTGCTTCACCTACCTATCAGAACTACTTACTCTCCGACCTGGCGACGAATCGTACAACCCACTGCTCTGACTCGAATCGTCTAGCCGTACCTCGTACGAACCTCGAAACCATTGGAGACCGTACCTTTACTTTGTATGATATCAAAGCCTGGAACTCACTCCCGACTTGCATGTTACAACGTCCCGCGACATGACGGAATTTAAAAAGAAGCACAAAACGCACCTATTGATTACAGCATTTGGTGGGTCTCTGCGATTCGTCCTTCGTGTGCATGTACCTGCTTACACTGATGTGCCTGCTGCCTGCGGATGTTACCACTAATCATTTGGTATTGCTTTCTATACAGCATCAGTGAAGTGCCTAGAAAGAGATTCAGTTCTCCGAGGGTGCTATACAAACATAGTATTATCATTTCAAGAAAAATATCTTTAACAGGGCTAGCTAAGTACACGTAGGGTCAGTATTATTTATATATTGTGTAAGCATTGAGCCCAAACGGTTGGCATTAAGTTGACCAACAAGTCACCAAACCCAAAGCGAGAGTACGACAAGTCGCACGTTGGAATCATGCAGGAAAAATGCTGGCCATACACATGAGCGAATTTCATTGCCCATTTAAGTGCTCACGGCATCAATAAGAGAGTGCTCATAGACATATCCACCTGGTCTGGTCGCTGGCTACGGTAGGTGCTTCCAATACGACAGGAACGAAAACAAAGTAAAGGTCGGCTGACTCAACGCCTCATTTATATATCGGCAGAAAAGCCTTAGTGGTTCTTATCTCCCTCTTCTTTTAGCGCCTACTGCAGGGCTCTTAACCCACAGCCTGGGTCGTGAAGAACGAGCAATGCGTTTGCCCCAAGGATTTATACATATCTTGCTGCAGAGGACGAGTTCTCTGTTAGCATAATCAGCTTGAAGGATTCGTATTGACAGCTTAGGGCGATATTCTAAATGCCATAGGCAATGAAATACATGGTCAAGCATACATCTACGTTATGCAAGAATCACCAAAACACAAAATATCTAAAGATGGTCAAGTGCATACATACCTCTATATGCTTTAAACATGTTGCTTTATACCTACTGGTCATCCCAAATGTAGCGGAGACGATAAGACAACAATCTCAACAGACACTATGCTTAATTTAAAAAACAATATTTATATTACAACAAAAGATGAAACATTGAAACATTGAGATGAAGGCTCTGACGACAGAACAGGATCAGATGATAATTAAAATGGTAAGTCCCAGGCGAGAGATGGTTTCTCTTCGACTAGCTCATAACAGACTACGACGTCTCCAACTTGCATGTCTAGAGATCTATTCTCGAACGACATGCCACATTCCATCTCATTCTTAATAGTGCCGACCTCATTTTTAAAGTGCTTCAGGGAGTAGAGAGGCCCCGAATGAACGACCGTGTCACCACGTAGCAGCTTAAATTGCAGTCGCTTTTCCAGGGTGCCTTTGATGCAGCGACACCCAGCAACAGAGACTTTCCGCTTGCCTTCAGTGACCTGAAACACCTTCTGTACAGCTGCTTCTCCAACTGTCTTCTCAACCAGTTTAGCAGGTAGCCGTGCAGTCAGTAGGTCCTAGAATGCAGACAGCATAAAGTTAGCCGTGACTCAGTTGAACGGCCTCGAATATGAGCGCCGCACCACAGTTTGCTTCCAGATACCATACCTTGACGTCATCTACCAGTTTGTAAATGATGTTATGCTTCCTTATAGGTACATCCTTAGATGCAGCATCATCGGAGACAGCATTTGTTACTGGGACGTTAAAAGCCAGAATAATGCCAGAAAAAGCAGATGCCATTTCTACGTCATTAGGAGTCACTGGCCCCACGCCGTATGTTATGATATCCAAGTCACACAAATGTGGCTCATACGTGTTGAGCACATCCAATATTGCTTCGACAGAGCCATCCACATCCCCTGCAAGCACAACAACTAGTGCTTCAGAGAGGTCTTAATGGCACAAAACACGCAGGTTTCACATACTACCTTATACACAAGATCACAACGCAGTGCCAAATTACCGTAGGAACATGATTGTGGAAGACAGTACATACACGAGCAGTTAAAAAGGCAATATAAGCACAGAGCTTGCTAAGACCAAGAAGCAAGGGCACGGCTTGGCAGGCTAGCGAACTAGGATGAAATGTACAGCTGAAGGACGGAAGCTCGCTGCCAACTCGGGGAACAGGGTATAATGAATTTCAACGAGGAAAGCATGCATGACGTATCCATGGCGGACAGAAATAAAAGCCATAGAACTTTAAGATCTGCAAGGTACTTTCTAGACAGCATATTGCCTGAACAGACAGGCCACCTCAAAAGCTCGGCCACAGATAAAACAAGGCAGCTTAAGCCAGAAATCAGAGTGAAACATCGGTTCTCTAAAGCACGACTTTCAAAAAAGCAGCTCTCACTAAAGCATTTCTATTTGAAATGTGATAGTCCCCACCGAATGGGCTACTCCTTACGCTAAGAAACAATGCACTAGGCTGCTAAAGCTGCAAACAAGCTGCTAAAAGTCGATGATGAAGATAAGAGGACGAAGCCGGTCGAATGGTTTCAGACTTAATCATCAAAATGTGCTGAAGGCATTTACATTTTCTGGTGCAGCACCTGATACCTGCTATCGTTGGTCAATGCACACTGCCACCAGAATCATAGCAGCCAGTGAAGGTATAATGGTAGCATACAATAAGACCAGCCTAACTTCAATTTACCATATATAATGATGCAAAAAAGAGACTTACAAAACGTTTCGAACATTAATTTCTTCTTATGAGCTAGGAGCCCTAAAAAAAACCGGCTGCAGTTTTCCCTCTCAAGGCTATAGACGCCGAAGCCAACTTCCTATTTAGTCAGCCAAATTTAGTTCTTCTCACGACATTTCAGGATTTAAAAGGTGAGGGAACTTTTTTGGATCTACATGTTAATCGTCCGCTCTAAGATGGTTAATGAGGCATACCGGCTTAAGAGGCACCACGGGTAGTCAAAGTCGGCATAGGTCCAGGCGGTGGGCTCTCCCTCTCTCTCTCTCTCTCTCTCTCTCTAACACAGTGTACGTGTAGCAAGCAGTGCATAGACTAAGAGAGTAGCAAATCCCTGCCCCACAGGGTATGTCATTTAGCTATTTGATTTTTTTAGCGAGATGCCTGATGACTTATCTCCGGGATCTTTCGCAGGCGACAGAACGAAGGAACACGCTTGGCCTAAAGCCAAAACACAGCCAGCCACGACCACGCACAAAATTCACCGCCCTTATGGTGCCAGCATACTGGCACCAGAGCCACGGGTCAGACTGGTCTCACCCTTGAGTACAATAGACAGGATAGGCCTGGTAACTCCTTCCTTGGCTGTTTCCTTTTCCCTGACATCCGTCTTAATCCTGCGATAGGTTTTCAATCCCATCTGAAGGCGCTGCTGAAGCAGTTTCTGATAGCCCACCAGATGCTCGGCATTCTTCTTTTTTACTACTTCAGCAGTTTCACCGGCCAGCTTCTCTTTCTCACGCTCGAGCCTTGCGTCGATCGCTTCTTTCATGCGCTGCTCGGACTCCACCTCGAGCAGCAGATCGCCAGGCGACGGCAGCTCCTGAATGGAATGAATGCAGAAACGCGGCTCAATGCGACGAATGTTCGCTAATTTCGACGCAGATACCGGCGCCTGGTCTAGCACAGCGGTCTCAGCTATGCCCTTGCTATCAGCGTGCATCAGCGAGCAGCAGCAATGCCATGCGCCGACCGCTAAACGACGTTGCTGTCGGCAGAATCTAAACGATGTCAAAGTCAGCAGAATAATAGTACCATAGTCATTAAAATACACTGCAGAGTTCCATACAAGAACTAAATCCCATTCTATGCTATTCACATGGGCTGGAAAGAAACCACACCCAACTGATTGGGTATACTACCAGGCAAAATTGCACCACGATTAAGCAAATAACTCACACGGCCAAAGCAACTATAGTGGAGGAACAGGCATAGTTTTAGCTCTCCCTTTAGTGTCCTCAACTGAAGAGATGTCACGGTGTCAGGTGGCTGAGAGTTCCAGGCTTGAAGTGCACACGAACTAAACGCAGTCTGCGATGAATTTGAGGTTGATTAGAGCCGGACAGAGCGAAGCGATCACAAATTGAGGAGTTGGCAGAAGCATTTCAGATGGCTAAGCAACAGCAGCAGAATGAAGGGGTCTAAACGCAAGCGGCAGGACCTTGAAGTCGATTGGCTGCTTGATAGGAAGCCAGTTGCAGAACAATGAAAAGTAGTGCACCGTGGCAGTTGGGATGCTACCGGTAGAAAAGCCTCGATACCGAGTTTCGCGCCAGTAATCAATGTATTTTTTGCACTAGCAGGAAAATCGGCAAGGACAAATTAAACAAGCCTCGATGACGCCACAGATGCAATGAATAACTTTGCTGTTGAACTCTTATCTAAACAAGCCAAAACATTACGCAGGTTAGGAAGTACACCGACTCGATTGTGGAGCTGCGGTGGTCACTTGGCGAGAGGTCATTTTTGAATAATAATAATAATAATAATAATAATGCACTTGATAAAGCGCCCTCAGAGAACTCAATCTCTTTCTAGGCATTTTACATTTGCTGCAAAGGGAAACGCGACTGAATGGTGAGTAATATCATGCTTGATAAACAACGTGAATAACATGTTTAGGGGTGACATGCACAAGGTCAGCATGCAACTGTGGTTAGTGGCAGCATGCGGTGTCAGCATGCATAAGCACATGAAGGATAAGTCACAGGGACCCACTAAATGCTGTCCTAAATAGGTGCGTTTTTAAGTTCTTTTTAAACGTGGTCAAGTCGGGGGATGTTCTGATGCAAGTCGGGAGGGAGTTCCAGGCTTTGGGAGCATACGAACTAAATGCACGGTCTCCATATGACTTGAGGTTTGTACGTGGTATTGGTAGACTGTTGGATTCCGAAAAGCAGGTTGTACGATGCTGGTGGGGGAGTAGATCTGAGAGATAGGCTGGAGCCAAAGAATGAAGTGACCTAAAAGTGAGCGACAAAACCTTGAAGTCGATCCGTAGTTTGACTGGTAGCCAGTGCAGGTCGGCGAGAAGTGGTGTGATATGAATGGGACACTCAGGTTCTGTGAAGAGGCAACAGAAGATGCTGGTTGAGCCAATCCGGACAGAGACGAGCAGCGGCCAAGCTCGTGATGACCGGCTACACATCGGCTCAGAAGCTGCTTCGAAGTAGCACGAGGCCATCCGAACGCCCGCTTGCATTCGTGGCACGGAGCTCGCTTCACCCCTTCTAATGCCAGCAGGTCCCAGGCAGAAGCCGACGGAAGTCGCTATACGCACGGCACCTACGCGGGCAAGTCAGGACGACGAAAGAAGCTCTACCCCCACCCGGGATGCTCGGGCAAATAAATGCCATCGAGGCCATCAATTCTGGCACTCACCGACCCGACGAACATCTGCTTGCTGCCTTTCTCAGTTCGGAACGTCGACGAAGGCGGGTCCCCGGATGTCAGCAGCCCGAACCAGCGGCTCTCCCCATCGCGTTTCCCGCGGCGGCTCTGCTGGCTCCGAGCGCGGCGGCCCCTCCCACACAGCCGGCGCTCAGCGCAGGCAGCTCCGGCAGCGCAGCTGCGATGGGCGCGAGCGGCGGCAGCGCTCAGGGCGTCGAGCTCTCACCCTCCAGCCGGCGATCTCGGCAGCCGTGCCGGGCGAGACACTGCTCATGCCGCGTCCGTGCTCATCGAGCACGGAGCGCACCTTGCCGCACGCTGTGCCAGCCACTAGGTAGGCGGCGGGACGGAGCGTGCCGCGCTGCACGAGCACGGTGGCGAGCTTGCCGCGGCCCGGGTCGGTGCGCGCCTCCAGCACGCGCCCTTCGGCTGCTCCGGCGGACTCGCTCTTGATGTCGAGCAGCTCGGCCTGAGTCAGGATGGCTTCCTGCAGCGCCTCGATGTTGGAGCCTGCAGAGCGAATGACAGCAGCGCTCGGACGAGGAGTATGATGCCGCGAGAAATGTCTCGCAAATCGGCACACGTGCCCAAGGCCGCACCGAGAAGCGTCCGACCATTCTTTACAGAGCGGAATTTGGCCAAAGTCAGACCTTCGGCAGATAGCTTGCCATCTTGCTCATTCATGGGCAAAAAATCATCGCAGCATGGCACTGCCACGGCTGTGGCTGCAAACTCGTTATGGTAGCAAGAGGGTTTTCTACGATGCCGGGCGTCCTAAAGTTATGCGAAGCATACTTAAATATTTATTGACATACTTAGATACTGATTGCCTAAAACAAACGCACAGACTTATGGTATTTAGTGTGACATCGTCCTACCAAGATTCTTTATGACCTCCCTTGTCTGGCCAGGCATCAAGGCCACAAGCTTCTGCACCATCTGTTCTGCTTCAGCACATTTCACCGAGCCTGAGTTTTACCGAAAAGGTCGACTACTGGTGTAGGCCGAACATCCTGACTCTGCCGCCTGTCGACATCGCTCTAAAGTCGTTATATAGGGTTCAAATCAGGAGGCTGGCTGAGCCACTACACCAGCACCAAGTAAGGATTCGTCAAAAATTACTTTACTCAAGTCATTACTGGCTGAGAAAGTAGATGTCACGGCTCAAATATTCCGTTTGGGGGTAATTATATTTGGCAGCAACATAAAGACCTCATGCAAACTGCCTAGCATGTGAAGTACTTTTTGACGAATCCCTATTTGGTGCTGGTGCAATGGCTTAGCCAGCCGCCTAATAGAGAGCAATATCGATAGGCAGCTGAGACCGAGTGTTCAGCCTAAACTAGTAGTCGACCCTTTCAGTAAAACTCAGGCTTTTTGGAATTTGCTACAGCAGAAGAGACAATGCAGAAGCTGGCAGCTTCTATTCCTGGCCAGACAAGGGAGGCCATGTAGAATTTTTTTTAGTACGTCACACTAAATGCATACACACCAACAGCAACCGTGTTTGTTTGTGGTTGTCAATAAATTTTATATACTTCGCATAACTTTAGGATGTCCGGAGTCGTAGAAAACGCTCTTATTACTGGAACGAGTTTACAGCCACAGCAGTGGTGGCCATACTTCAAGGATTTTTTGTTCTGTGATTTTTTTGCGTGAGTGTATACACTCTCGTATCCTCTCGAGAAGGAAATTCAGACCCATAGCATCGGCTATCATTTCTATGCCGACAAGTAATCCAGCTGCACTCATCGATCGAGCCCCCCTCATACAATTAGGCTGCAGCAATTGATAAAACTCATGCCTAACATACATTTAGTCCTGGATGCCGGCCAACTTCCATAGACGAACCGATGATAAATAAACACCCAGCCAATAGGAAACCCTGAACACGTGGCTAGATTTAGGGTTTAGTGCTTATAACCAGAGGTGCGAGAGTAAGACAATCGTTGACTGTCTGCAGTTTGGGCGTCCTCAAAAACTCTTATTGCCTTTTTGTCTTACCAGATTTAGCTGGTTATCAAAACCTTACATTGCAAAGTTGGTGTATCTTATTTTCTATTTGCTGTTAAAAAGTTTGTCTACAAATCTAAGAAATTCATTCGCGTATCCCTTTGCTATACGGCTGCTGCTGGCTAATGGGGGAAGGGGTTGGACACAAACAAAATTACAGACTTTGAACCGCAAGGTCCAGCAAGGCTTAGTACTTGATAACTAACTTGATTGGCATACCAATTTTTGCCAACTCCTGCCCCTCTCCAGGCAATCACAGCATAGAGAATCAGCACTCCCATTCTTTTAATTTAAGAAAGTCGGCAGCAGAAGCCTTTGCTCTGCAGGTCATAGACTATGAAACTCACTATCAGGAAATCTTGTGCAACCACAATATCTTCTCCCTGTTGCCAACTCTGCTACTTTCTTTCCAGCTACATCCTATGTTGCCATTCCTGCTTACTCATTCGACTGTCTTCCTGCATCAATGAGGCACACTCACTTTCTTTCTGCGGCACGAATGAAGTCGGTTGGCTACCGAAGGTCAGCAAGAGCAGCTTGGGTTTGTGTGCACAGCACAATAGAACATTCTGCAGTGCAATCAATATCCACATCGCCTTCATGGCTTTGCTGAGTGACAGATATATAAAACACATATAAACACACGATAGCCATCATTGGCTCTTCTGCCATTGCATTGTGGCTGTTGAATAAACCGACTTTTAAATTCACTTCTCATCTTATGAAAAGCAAATCAAGAGAAGAATATTTAAGAACTTTGGGACCCGAAGGCATGTGCGAACGATACATACCTTTCAAAGCAGATATAGGAACGGCGAGGACCTCGCCTCCTAGTGCTTCGCACACCAGGCCATGTGTCTGCAGTTCAAGGAGGACCCTCTGTACGTCCGCCTCTCGCTTGTCTACTTTGTTGACGGCAACTGCAAGGCCAGGAACAACTGCTCACCTAGCCGGTCAACCGCTTGCACGACACCCGGATGGTGACAAGATGGAGGACACAAGGCCGACTACAATGCACACACGGCACGAGTAAAAGTAAGCTAGGACTCAGGCTGCTGCAGGACACTTTGGTGAGGGCTAAAACGGCTCATCGCCGCCTCACTCAAACACTCACTCACTCACTCACTGCCGACGACTTGTCGATTACCTGCACTCACCAATGATTGGAACCCCGGCATTGTGTGCATGCTGAATGCACTCTACTGTCTGAGGCATAACCCCATCGTCAGCAGCCACAACAAGAATGACAATATCGGTCACTTGTGCACCTCTGTTTCTCATTGCAGAGAATGCAGCATGGCCTGGGGTATCCAAGAATGTTATCGAGTCACCTAGAAAAAGAAAGAATGTCACAAAGAAGCAATGGTGTTGCCATGTTGTCAGCAGCTTATATGTTTGGACGCCTATTGCTGGTATTTTTGGATATTTTGATAAAAATTGTATTGGTAAGTATTTCCAAAGTAGTTGGGGAAGATGCAGTGAGTTACAAAGTGACAGGACTGAAGCAAGTTTAAAAAACCTCATCATTGAATTATGACGAAACAGTGAGTTATGATTTTGATTTTCGATGTCTGAGGCTTTGGGTTTAATTCCATGGAAGACACCATACATCGCTCGTTATCTCTACACTCCACTACGATGCCCCCTCGGGGTTTCGCAGTGCTACATAAATCCGACAGGTAGTTGAACCAACTATAAATTAAAAATTACAATGGGGCAGAACACAGTAAAACTCTTCAATAAAAGAAACCCACTTTTTGTTACTAAATGAGGCAGTTTACTCCTCCAACGTGGTTTAAAATAACTTAAAAAAACAGGTACCTTTTATCAAGACCATCCATAATGTTATGTCTTTTTGAACAGTGAATCAATTCATATAATTAAAAAAAAAATTTAATTTTAAATGCATGCAGTTAATTTTATTGTTTGGAATTTTGTAGTTTCATTGTCTTTTTTAGTAATATGGGCAAATCACCTACTCGGATCACTGTTTATAAAGAGATAGAAAATAATTAAGAGATAGAAAATAAAAATTTAGAAAGAGATTTATATAGATCGTCTAAGGGGAGCCAGCAATTTTGCCCATGGACCGAAGGAGCCAGTGGCTCAAAAAAGCTTGGGAAACAGTGTGTTTGAGATTTTCATATTATTATCGTTGGAACAATGAAATAAAAAGCACCGGCAGAAATGTATGAATGCAACACAAACAATGCTCTATGGTTAATGGCCAGAGTGCTCTCTTCTGAAAACTAAATGGCAAGATGCAGAAAAACTGCCAGGGCAGCAGTAGGTAATTAATCAGTGCAAAGCAAGACACAAGTGTCAGATGGCAGACACACACGACTAAAAGCATACCCAGGATTGAGCTGCCATAGATGGGTTAAACCATGAGCTTGCTCTGGGGCAGCCAATAGCAGTCACACACACGACTAAAAGCATACCCAGGATTGAGCTGCCATGGATGGGTTAAACCATTAGCTTGCTCTGGGGCAGCCAATAGCAGGAGTGGTTTAGGGGCCCAGTCTCCCTTCTACCATTCTTATCTAAGACACTGGAACGAGTCATGGCAGACCAGCTGAACTCATATATTAAAACTTCAAACCTTGCTAGCAAGTTCTAGTCTGGCTTTAGAGCTAATCACTACACATAATCAGTATTGCTTAGGGTGTACAACGACCTACTTAGGAATGCAGACATGTGTAGAGTATCTCTGCTTGTTTTGCTCGATCTTTCGGCAGCTTTTGATACTAGCGATCACAAAGTTCTTCTAGAGCGCCTCTCATCTCGCCTGGGCATCACTGGCACTGCTCTGCAATGATTCAGGTCCTATCTCAGTGGGAGACTCCAGAGTATTGACGTGGATGGACAAAGATCATCTGAGGTATCTCTGAAATATGGGATACCTCAGGGCTCCGTGCTAGGTCCGGTTCTTTTCACGGTTTATACTCTCCCTCTTGCCGATTTGATTGCCAAGCACAATCTAGGCTTTCACTTCTATGCGGATGACACTCAGTTGTACCTTTGCTTTGATCCCTTCGAGCACCTCGAATTCTCTCAACTCCCTTGCTGCATGTATTGCTGACATTCACACGTGGATGGCAGCAAATTTTCTTAAATTAAATGATAAAGCTAACTTCCTAGTTATGGGCAAACCAAGTGTGATTCAGAAATTGGAAAGGCTATCGCTCAAAATCAGCATATCTCCTGTTGAATCTGCACGAAATCTAGGTGTCATGTTCCAAAGTGACCCTTTGTTAGACTACCACATCAGCTTCACAGTCAAGTCTGCCTACTTTCAGCTACATAACATTGCAAAAATTCGGGCATTTTTAGATAGGGATACCACATCTAAGTTGGTCCATTCATTTGTGACATCCATCCCGTCTTGACTTCTGTAACTCACTGCTTGCTGGCCTACCAGCATGTGCATACAGCTGGTCCATTATATCTGGTGCACAATTCTGCTGCTAGGCTTGTCAGTCATGAGCATCGCAGTTGCCACACCACACTACTTCTCGCCGACCTGCACTAGCTACCAGTCAAGCTGCGGATCGACTTTTTGGTTTTGTCGCTCACTTCTAGGTCACTCCAATGTTTGGCTCCAGCCTATATCTCAGATCTACTCCCCCACCAGGTCAAGCATCGTACCACCTGCTATTCGGAATCCAACAGTTTACCAATACCTCGCACAAACCTCAAATCCTTTGGAAATCGTGCATTTAGTTCGTATGCTCCCAAAGCCTGGAACTCACTCCCGACTTTCGTCAGAACATCCCCTGACTTGACCACATTTAAAAAGAACTTAAAAACACCTACTTTGGACAGCATTTAGTGGGTCTCTGTGATTCGTCCTTCATGTGCTTATGCGTGCTGACACTCTGCATACTGCCACTAACCACACTTGCATGCTGACCCTGTGCATGTCACCCCTAACCATGTCATTCATGCCGTTTATCAAGCATGATATTACTCACCATTCAATTGCATTTCCCTTTGCAGCAAATGTAAAGCCCCTAGAAAGAGATTGAGTTCTCCGAGGGCGCTTTATAATAATAATAATAATAATAATAATAATGCACTTGATAAAACGCCCTCAGAGAACTTAATCTCTTTCTAGGCGCTTAACATTTGCTGCAAAGTGAAATGCAATTGAATGGTGAGTAAAATCATGCTTGAAAAACAAACGAAATGAATAATATGGTTAGGGGTGATGTGCACATGGGTCAGCATGCAAATGTAGTTAGTGGCAGCATGCACAGTGTCAGCACGCATAAGCACATCAAGGATGAATCACAGGGACCCACTAAATGCTGTCCTAAATAGGTGTGTTTTTAAGTTCCTTTTAAATGTGGTCAGGTCAGGGGATGTTCTGACGCAGGTCGGGAGGGAGTTCCAGGCTTTGGGAGCATACGAACTAAATGCACGGTCTCCAAAGGATTTAAGGTTTGTACGAGGTATTTCTAGACCTATACTTATTATCATTCTTAGCTGACATCTATTGGTCCCTTCAGCCACAGGTAAGGAATAGGCTGGAAGCATAGTAGGCGTGGTCAACAACGGCCAGATTGACGATGCCCATGTCAACGGGCATAATAATCTGGATAATCGTTACCAGCTATAGTCTTACTGGCTTTTTTCGAGAGCCCCACCAACCCGAGTAGTAGTACTCTAGATCGAAGAATGGCTCAAGGAAGATTGGAAGATCTCTAGCCAGCCACTACGGTAATTAGTCAACAAATCCCGGACGAAATATCGAACTGATATCCGTCGGTTAGCGGTCTTCTCAATGAACCCCTAAGACGTCGAGCAGTCGTCAGAATGGACACTGACTGGCTGATTGATTGACTGGCGGCAGACGACTGCAGCCCTTCCCCCTCTCTCTCATCCTCATCGCTCCTAACTGGACTGCCTAACTGCTAAGCACAATTCAAATCAAAGATCCTTAGAAGCCGTCACATGTTTCTAAGCTTCCACTTGGCTGCCACAACAACAATCTGACATTTAAAAGAAAAACTGTCGTTCTGCCGTCGAGTAACATTATCTCGGCTACATCCTGAGCCGGTGTACAGTGACCAAATGCTGATGACATTACTGCATTATCCCACATCTATTCTCAGTCAAGCAACCCCACGATATTCAGTTTCCATTCTTACTTTTTTGTCAAACATTATTGAAAAAAATTCCCGCTAAGCAGCTGGTAGCACATATCGAAAAGAATGAAATGTCAGAGGCATTTCAATCGGAGTTCAAGAGGCAGAACTCCACTGAAACCGCTTTCCTCCGTATTAACAATGACATTCTATGTGGCAACAATGACGGGAACGTCACTGCCCTAGCTCTGCTAGATCTATCAGCTGCCTTAGACACCATTGATCACGATGTTCTACTTGAACAAGTGAGAACAACGATCGGTCTGGCAGACGAGGCACTAGCTTGGTTTAAATCGTACTTGTCTGATCGTGTTCAATCCGTGTCGTGGGGGGGGGGGTCAGGTCTCACCCACGAGATGGGTCACTTGTGGAGTTCCTCAAGGCTCCGTCCTCGGTCCCTTGCTGTTCTCCATTTATACTCAACCTCTAGGCAAAGTGATTAAGACCCATGGAATAGGATATCACTTTTATGCTGACGATACTCAGCTGTATTTGTCATTCAAACCGTCGGAAGATGCTTGCCTTGCCGACATTCAATCCAGGATGTCGGAAAACGTATTGAAACTAAATGACGATACAACCGAACTGCTGCTCATAGGATGCCCTAAGCGTGTGACTGGATTAAAAAGCGTTGCTCTTCTAATAGGTGATGCTGTTGTGCGACCATCACCACATGCTCAAAATTTAGGTGTCGTTTTCGTCTGCTGCCTAAATTTTAAAAGCCTCATTCAGAAGACTGCTTCTACCCTTTATCAAGTGAATTATTATTATTATATTATTACAGCTAGCCATCACGTCCGATCGCTATCCAAGATTAGGAACTGTCTTCCACGGTGGCTTGCAAAGAATTTAGCTAGCTCCTTAGTTCTGTCTCGGCTTGATTATTGTAATTCCCTTTTGGCTGGGCTACCAAAAAAAGCAACTAGGCCACTGCAAATGGCTATGAATATGGCTGCAAGGCTAGTTTTCAAGTCCCAGAGGTTTGCCCTCGAGACTCATTTGCTAAAAGAGCTGGGATGATTGTCCGGTGATCAATGGATACAGAGCTAAGTTCTTATGCTGACTCACGAGGCCTGCAACAGGCTCACCTGGCTCCTCCATACCTAGCTAAACTGTTGCACCAGTCTCAGCCTCCTCGTGCCCTCAGGTCCTGTATGGATAATAAATTAGCTATTCCATTCCTCTGCTTAAAGACTGTTGGCGACAGAAGCTTTTGCTCTGCAGGTCCCAGACTGTGGAACTTGCTTCCACGATTTTCACGCAACGACAACTACTGTCTTGCTGACGACTATGGCACATCCTTTTCAGTGGTCCTGAGCTGCTACTTCCATGCTACTCACTACCTCAACTGGTCTCCTGACTCTGCTATGCTTCCCACTTTCTCTTTGTTGCGTGAGACGAAGTCTGTTGGCTACCGAATGCGTACCGAAAGCCGCTTAGGCTGTGAGTGCGCTATAAAGAACTCTCCTGCGTAACACCCACATATTCTTTATGACTTTGTGGAGTCATAGACGAAGATTACGAGAAATAGGCAGCCGTGATGAACGTGTACTAGTAATCACTGGTGTACACTGGTGTAAGACGTAAATCTGGGAGGCACTACATACTAGAACGAATCCCACCATAATACTTGCAGAAAAAAGAGTCGACATACAAAATAAAACAAATAAAAGCATATTGTCAGCAGTAAGTTCCATTGTAATGTGGCATGGATGCAGTTGCAGTGAATCAAGACTGCAGAATGCTAAACATAGCTGTCGAAGTCGCCAGGTACAGAGAAAACCCTAGATTTTCGAGAGCATTAGTCACAGGAGCATACGCCAAATTGAATAAAAGACAATACAAATTCGAAACAGATTTTTACCTACTTTCAATTGTAGTCAAAGATCCACAAACCTGATTTCATCTGCACCGAGAATGCTCCTATATGCTGAGTGATACCGCCAAACTCTTGCTCAACTCTGTTTGACTTCCTAAGTGTATCGAGCAGAGTCGTCTTGCCATGGTCTACATGGCCCATAATCGTCACCACCGGTGGCCTTCGCATACATGCAGCTGGATCAGCCGGCGCTCGAGGGTATGCATCCCTATCTATAAGTGAATAACGATTGCACAATGTGATAGCAAATGCTTGAGTGCTCGCAAGCAAGCAAGAATATGCAACAGGTACCAGCTAGTACTTCAGAGATCACTAAACTGCAGTCGGTACCAGCCAAAGTCAACCAGTTAGCATTCTTATATACAGCCATTGATCAACATCACCAATCAACCAGTCAAATGATTACTTAATCGTCTGCACCAGGCCGGAAGGAAGGGGTGTGCCTCGCCTGCTATGATCAGCGTGTTCGGGTTGAGGCCACGGCTCAGCTCTCTTAACTGGCGCAGCCTAATTTACGAATTGTTTACTACTCCCCTGCAGTCAGTGTTAGATATCGGCTATGCTTCTCAGCTGGGCTGACCACTTACCTAACACAAAGTCTGGCCTTGCTAGCTTACTTATTCTGTTTCCATGTCAGTTTGACAAGACAAATCACTACAACTCTTGTATACATCATGAGTGAAGTAGCCTCGGGACTATTGGGCCATGCTTTAAGAGTGACTGATTAAGAAACCTGCAAACTATGCATTTTCTAATTGCATCTACCATGTAAGAATAATAATAATAATGCACTTGATAAAGCGCCCTCAGAGAACTCAATCTCTTTCTAGGCACTTTACATTAGAAAGCATAAGATGCCATTGAAAAAGGCTTGATGAGGTATGATGCCAGTGAACTATTATTCTTTATCACCAGCTTAGTATCTGCTAGCTCAATATTGTATTCGAGTGCTCTACATTTTAGACTAATGTTGCTCAAATATGGGAAAAGGAGGTTGCTCGGCAAAATTATATATACACGGCTTGCTCTAGCGAACGTTTCCAATCATTATACCCAGGGGAGGCAAGTGCGGCAGAATTGAAGCATTTTTACTAGCCAGGCTAGCTCACTATGAACATGGAGCATAGGCAGAGGCAACTTGTGGTGCTTTGGATGAACATTTAGGGTAACTTTATTCCACCGAGATACAATTTCTACCAAGATGAACAAGAAAATATTAAAAAGTAAAAGTTTAATACCAAATCAAATCAAGTTGTTTAGACAATCAAGATTGACTTCCTCAGTCTTTTATACAGGTAGATCTCTTAATACTCTTGTCTGCTTGCAATTTTTTTGACAGATAAGCCATTTTCACACCTTGACAATATTATGAAATCGCTTCCATCAGTCCACACAGATTACTGACGTCGGCGAGCATCAGGAGAGCACGGTTACTAGAAAATTTGAATATTTTCACATAATCAGACAGAATACTGCTGTCTGTTGAATGAGCTACATCCTTCATGCTTAGCACGTGTCGGGCGAACAGCTACAATGCATCATGTTCTTCAAAGTTGCTTATTCACATCCTTTTAGCACATCAAACTGACCCTTCTAGTGCATCGCTAGATAGACAACCAAAGCGCTGGTAATAGCTAGCTACTTGCTAGGCACCAGTTTTTACAGATAAAGAGATTTGAGGACAATAGCCTCAAACAAGCCAGATCGATATTGTTGATTACTGACTACAGGCTCTATAAGACTGCCCCATAGCCCTAAAGTCTCTCAAGGACATTGGCAATTTTACCTGTTTGGTCCAGCGGTTAAGGTGCTCGCCCCCCCCCCCCGACCAAGGTCTGGCTGAGGTCGTGGGTTCGAGCCCGGAGGCATATGTGAAGCATCTGAATAGAGATTAAGTTCTCTTGGGGCGCTATACAAATGAATTATATTTATTTATATTTACTTGGTCGTATATACTTTCGAGGGCAGCCGATCCATAGAATGTCAGCATTTTTTAGACGAAAGCTCAGCGACAATAAATACTAATTTGCATATTAAGGCATACAAATTTGGGCTAAGAGCACAGTTTCTCGTGTACCCCTACAGAGGATATTGCTACCAGGAAAACCTCTTTAATGGAGGCTTTTTGGAACCTGATGATCAAATGGTCAAGTTTGAGTACAGTTCACGAAAAGAAACACGCAAAATTATTTTCCAAGTTAAAAAAAATTACCTACTCTTCTTCCCAATGTTATTCCCAACCAGGCAGGCAGCGAATAGCATTCAGAATCGCTCTTAAACGATTACAAAAGCTATTTCCTTCACAGAGGTGCACTATTTGATAGAGCAACAAAGTATACACTTTTAATTTTCCTTTTCCACACGCCTCACCCATTCTTTAGTCAACGGCTTCAGTTTTTAGTGCTGATCTCCAGGTCAGCAGCCCACCAAGCAATCCTAGTGGCCATGTGGAAGATCGTTTAACAACGTCTTGGTAAATAAGATAGGCAAGTCCTGCAGCTCCAAAAAGGTTGTTGTCCCAAACGATCATTAAAATTACAACACTAAGCCAGTAAAACTTAAACAATTTCCACCGTCTCTCTTCTTATTCCCATACAATACATTCAACGAGTTAAGACAGACCTGCGAAACTCTTGTATTGAAACATCAAAGCTAGCAGAATCCTGCCAGAATTCAGAGCTGTTCATTCACAGGGTCAGGACTACTGAGTGTATAACTAACTTTTCAGGTATGTTGGCACATGCAGATGCATGCATATTCTGTGCTAGCTCTGCTTAATCTCTCGGCAGCATTTGATACCAATAACTACAAAGTTCTTCATGAGTGTCTATCACCTTGCCATTGATATTGCATTGAAATAGATTAGGTCCCATCTCTGTTGAAGATTTCAGATCCTAGATACAAACAGACACCCGTTATTCAGTGAGCCTTTGAAGTATTAGGCATCCTCAAGGGTTAGATGTAAGCTAAATTTTTTCAAAATTTTTACTCCCTCTCTTGCCAATGAGATCATCAAGCATAATCTAGGATTTCCTTTCCATGCAAATGACACGCAGCTGTGACCGCAGTGGCAGGGCCAGGATTTTCATCTACAGGACAAGTCCCGTAAGATTTTCATGAAGGGGTAAGACCCTCTTAGTAATTAAAAATTAGAGCACACAATCAGTGTTTATTTGACATGAACTTGGCAGTTGCTCATGGAGTGGAAGTAGGATATAATTATAGTTGCTAACGGTCGAGGGGGCATACGAATTAGGGGTGGCCCAGGTCCCTGCCCAAAAATGGGGGTGGGGCAAATACCCCAGCTCCCTGGCTCTACCAAAATGTACCCATGCTTTGATTCCTTCTTGCCTTCCGGTACTTCAGATTCTTGCCACTACCTCGAAGCTTGTAATTTCCGTCATTCATTCTTGGTTAAATGCTATATTTTTCGAACTGGATCAATATAAGTAGTATAACTTGATAGCTATGAGAAAACCAAGTGTCACCCAGAAACTGGCAAGAGTAACTCTCAAAATGGGCTCGGCCAGTATATTCCATGCAGCCTCTGCATGGATTCTCGGCGTGCTGTTCAGAAATGACCTTTCGCTAGATGACTCGTCACTTCCACAGTCTAGCTTTCCTTCTTTCAGCTACATTGCATTGTAAAAATTCGGGCATACTTAGATGAGGGTACCATAACACTCACTTTTAGTTCACTTCATTGTTTGGCTCCAGCCTATCTCTCAGATCTACTACCCCACCAGGTCAAGCATCGTACCACCCGCTTTTCGGAATCCAACAGTTTACCAATACCTCGTACAAAGCTCAAAAGACCGTGCATTTAGTTCGTATGATCCCAAAGCCTGGAACTCACTCCCTACTTGCATCACGACACCCCCTGACTTGACCACATTTAAAAAGAACCTTATTTAGGACAGTATTTGGTGGGTCCCAGCGACTCGTCCTTCATGTGCTTATGCGTGCTGACACGGTGCATGCTGCCACTAACCACACTTGCATGCTGACCCTGTGCATGTCACCCCTAACCATGCTATTCATGTTGTTTATCAAGCATGATATTAATCACCATTCAATCGCATTTCCCTTTGGAGCAAATGTGAAGCGCCTAGAAAGAGATTGAGTTCTTTCAGGGCGCTTTATCAAGTGCATTATTATTATTATAACCACGTTAACTAATGCATTCCGTGACATTCCCTAACACTTCCACACTCCACGCATTCTTTGGCTTGCAGGTCTTCTAACCTATGCAATAACATGCTCAGAGAAGGTGCAACGTTTGACAGCTAGGCTCATCTATCGTCAATGCTGCAACTGCCTTGTAACAACTATTCTATCTGACCTTCTCTGACTACCCATCAGGCAGCGACTTCAAGGCCATTAACTGATATTTAGGTCTCACATCTCTTACTCCAGCTTACCAACCTGTAATACTTACGCGCCAGACTTATCCGACTTCCAACCGTTCTTGACTCTGGTTGTTTAGTTGTGCCTCTACCCAAACTTAAATCCTTTACTAATAGTATAATAATATCAAACCTTTTGTATAGCACTCTAAGAGTATCAAATCTCTCCGAGCTTGGCACAACTCCCATGGGAGAAAAGCAATAACCGAGAGTTAATAACAATCAACGTGCCAGCTTAGACAAGCATGCAAAAACACACAGGAACCATTCGATCGTGCTTCCTTTGCAGCAAATGTGAAGTGCCTAAAAAGAGATTGGGTTCTCTGACGGTGCTATATCAAATGATTATTATTATTATTACTATTATTATAAAGAAGACAAACAGAGCTACTGGTTAATAGGACGCCTGCTTAGAAACACACACTGAATCATGCAAAAGCAAGGGCACAAAGCATAAGGAAACTAAAAGGCAAGTTCACTGAGGTGCAGGGAAGGCTGCTCGGTGTAGATGAACTAAAGGCCCGATCACCAAAATATTTCAATTTAGAGCGAGAAATGGCGAGACGGCTGGACATGAAAGAGCACGCTGTGTGATAGCACACTGGAGGAACCAGGAGGTCGGATAGGCAGGCTGGTGAAAGCGAGCCAAGCACCCTATAATCCAAACAGAGACTCTTGAAATCCATTATATGTTAGATGGGTAATCAGTGAAGCTCAGACAGAAGTGGTATGCTGTGGTAGCTATGCAGTTAACGATTGACCAGATGAGCCGATGAGTTTTGAAACAGCTGCAGGCGGTTAAGGGCACAGGTAGAGAGTTCTGAATAAAGGAAATTGTTGTAATCTGGATGTTAAGTGACAAAAGTTCTTAGACCTGCTGAAATGGTGCACGTTATTATCACTAACCAGTTGACACATTCCCTTTCCGGCATAAGTAAAGTGCCTAAAAATATATTTAGTTCTCTTATGACACTATACAAACATAACTTATTCACTAAAGGATAACATCGTCTACTTTCCAACATTAACAAACAAATAAATACTAGCTGATTTAACAGCCTCTTTTTGTATAGCGACAGAAGAGCCTTTATGGCTATCGCCACCGCTTACAGTGGCGATAAAGGATCGCCCCACCGAAGGATTCGAACCCACGACATCGGGACCGAGGTCGTGAAGAGCAACCGCCTTACCTAGTGTGCCATCACGGCTCTCCTTAACAGCTCAAACATACTATGAACTTACCGTCAGCAATAAGCAAAGCCTACAGAGATTCCCATTCTGGTCTGAGCAATTATATATAATGTCACGTGTTCAAACAGACCCAATAGATCGCAGGTGGGTCTTGGCATATGGGTAAGTGACTTGCACTTCACGACCTAGGTCGAGGGGGGAGGTGGGGGTTGAGTCCTGTAGCAGGCAAACCTCTATTGCTCCCCTAAAGTAGGGTGACAGTAGCTCAGGCTCTTCTGCTGCTATATGAATGAGGCTGTTGAATCAACTGACCCTTAAGCTTTTTACACTAACAAGTTGAATTTGGAGTCAAAATATTAAAAATACAACACGATTACAGGTACGGATATCTGCAGCCATAGCTAAAGTAAACAGTGTATGAACACGGCATGCAATCGGCGGCAATGTCTCTACAATGGCTGATTAACATACCCTGACTTGAAGATTCTGTGCTTGTCTGGTCGGTTTTCTTGGTGGATGCAACTTGACATTTAAGGCCACTCTTCCTAACGACTTCCTTTAAGACATCGATGTCATCAATAGCTGAATCAGGACGGTCATAGGCGCTGGTATTGCTGATGTAAAGGAAGCACTCAAAAATATGGTCGATGGTCCTGTCCATAGCCGAGGCTAGTTGCTGAACAGTCATACCACGAAAAACCGAAACCACTTTTACTTTTGGGCGAGGCTGTTTTGTGTTAAAATTCTTGCCAAAAGCTAGCTTCTTCGAAGATTCAACGACAGAAGTAGTTGACACTGCACGACACATTGGCAATAGGTTATGATATGAGCAGCAACGATAATGCACGTCCTGAACTCCACGATTGCACTGACATGTTTGTGCCCTCGACAAGCCAGAGAGGTGTCTTGGTTGGGAAATGTACTGTAGCAATATTGAAGTGCGTGCAAACCCCGAAGGCAGACGGCCGATGGCATTGGTCCAGCAAAAAATGGACATTGTGTCACCAGGTGGCCGACGAAACTGACCTGGTATGACAAGCAGGAGAAACTGCAGCACCGACAACCTACACAAAGGAATAAGGAAATATAGGGCCGGCACAATTCCGAAGGAGAAAAGAGTAGCAACACTATAGGCAGACAAAAACGGCAGTCACTCACTAAGGCATCCGGAGAACTGGGTCTTGTGGGGTACACAAGCTTGTGTTGGAGTTTCGCTAGTGATGAGAGCAGGTACACAACATAGCCGAATACTAGTCTATTTTTGACTTCGACTATTAAAACAGCAGCCATGTCCGTAAGTTCAAGCAAATAGCGTAAATGATAAGAGCAAAGCAAATGATAAGAGCAATGCAGCGAAGTGATGCCAAGGAATACCACTTCCCCTTAGGCGAGTTCACACACAAATAATAATAACAATAATAGTAATAAAACATTTTATATAGCGCCCTCAGAGAACTCAATCTCTTTCTAGGCACTTTACATTTGCTGCAATGGAGGCATGATCGAATGGTATGAGTGGTAGAACGCTTGATAAACAACAAGAATAACATGGTTAGGGTTCGGTTAAATAGGTTAACATTCGCAGGGTCAGCATGCAAGTTTGGTTAGTGGCAGCATGCACACTGTCAGCACGCATAAGCACATAAAGGACGAATCACAGGGACCCACTAAATGCTGTGATAAATATATGCATTTTTAGTTTCCTTTTAAATGTAACCAAGTCAGGGGATGTCGTGACGCAAGTCGGGAGTGAGTTCCAAGCCTTGGGAGCATACGAACTAAATGCAGAGTCTCTAAAGGATTTGAGATTTGAAAAGCGAGTGATATGATGCTTAGGTGGGGATAGCCTGTGGGGGAGAAGATCTGATAGCTGGGCTGGAGCCAAAGGCAAGAGAGACCTAAAAGTGAGTGACAACACCTTGAAGCCGATCCGTTGCTTGACTGGGAGCCAGCGCAGGTCGGCGAGAAGTGGTGAGATGTGGCAACTGCGACGCTCACGATAGACGAGCCTGAGTTGAGTCACCAAGGCACTGCCAGATCAGGTGATTGTGCCAGGGAGCAGCATCATGAAAGAGGCAAGCTAAGAGGTGTTGCCTAAACCACAGAAGCGAAGCTAAACATTCACAAGTTTATAGCAGATAATCAAGCACATAATCTAGCCATTAGGTTTTGGACAGACGGTAAGCTTGATCTACTTGGGTATACCAGGGCACTGGAAGCGCAAATCAGGCTCTTTGTCGAGCTGTGACGGTTATCATGCCATAGGAAATCGCTACAAAACCAGCGGCGAGTGCGTAATCTCCAAGCGATCAAGAGAAGCAAGGGTAGCAAAGAAACTTATTGGGTTATTTCCCGGTCATCTTAAAGAAAAGCAGGCAGCCATAAAGTAGCTGAGGCCCAAACGTCTTAACGACACGCTGGCTGCAAGCGGCCGAGGGTTACCTGTCGGAGGGCACTAAAAGAAAAGGTGCTCTCACTAAGCAAAAAAACCCAGAAGATCACACATAGCACTGCATTTTCCTTGAAACCGATATCAATCCTTCAGTGCTTCTCGCTGGAAGGCGCGCGAACCCGTTGTTAGTCTGTCCCAGCCGGCTACGCAGTTGCAGCACGCCTACAGCTGGCGGAGACCCTTTTTCGTACCTCCCCAACAGGTAGGTGTAAGAGCTTCCTGGTGGTATTCTCATAGCAACGGCTGAGTGCTGGGCTTTCTGCTGCGGTACCAGAGCGGCTAGAAATCCAAAATTACCTATATAAGCACTAACAATTTATTTTATACTTAGAAATTAAACCCTGGCTCATCTAATCCTAAAATTATATTCTAAGTGAGACTTTTCCGTGCGAAACGGGTCACATTACGAATGCTCGAGATTAAAAGCGGTTCCTGAATAATAAGCATTACTAACTAGATATTTTTATATATAAATAATATCTATATATATACATTTAAGTATATAATTAATTTTTAGAGCGCTCTATGAGAATTGGGTTTCTATCCATGTGCTTTACATGTGGTGCAGGGCTCGAGCCCACGACCTCTGCCTGCGAAGGCCAGTACCTTAACCCCTAGGCCAGATATATCAAACTCTACTAGCTTCGCGGGTAATTTCAGTGTTGCATTACGATTTGGGCTGTGTTTTCTGACCTTGTGGTCAGCCCGGGCTAGCTGATAAGGCCGGCCTACTGTTGGGCAAGGACTTCATACCGCGACCTGAGTTGTGAAGTGCTCGCATCTTACCTTCAGTCTCTTTTTGTTTTTGACCTTGTCATAAGTGAGGCGTTCGCTGAGCTTTGACATCACGAAGCTCCTGGAATTCTTCTTCAGTCTCTTCCTATTGCGGGTTTTGTCGCATGCGATGTTTCTGCTGAGTTTCGGCTCAGTGTGGCACTGAGAGGCTCCTTGGCTGCTTGTTTGTCTCGGTGTTGGCTACTGTAGGTCTGCTTATACTATGCTCGCCCTGCTACTTTTTTATCCTAATTCATTTCTGTGAAAACTCACCTGTCTATAATGGCGAGCGGAAAACTCGGGTTTTTATGGAAACTAGCCTGCATCTGTGGAAAATTACCAAACACTCCAACTTTGCTTTGGAGCGAGACCAGAGTGTCCGCTGACCAAGCTGATGAACCCACGTCACGGATTGCCTAGCTTAGAGTGTTTTTAGTTAATGAAACGAAATCTGTACAGGAGGAAAATAAATTAAAACGTATTTTAATTTTCTTATAAAATGAACTAAATATATTCGTATGAAATTTATTTGTCAGCGCCGGATAGCGATTAAGTATTAGGTTTTGTGTAATGTAGTTTGAGTGTATGCCAGCTCCTCTGATGAGCCTGTGATGTGGCATGGACACAGGCCGGTAACCGCCGGTGGCCAGATGGTGGATTCACCATCAGGGTCGGCCACTGCACAGTTGAGGTCCTCGATGAATCATCGGGGTCAACCAGGGGACTGGAGGAGGTGGAAGGAGACTAGAGTGTGAGAAGGGGGCGAAGGGAGTCGTGCGTCTTGCTGCTCCGTGCCTTGTGCAATAAACCGTTGGCGTTGTTCTGGGCCAGCGTTCCGTATGCCAAACCACATGTAACTAGAACGTAGCTAGAACGTGAGACAGCACGAGCGTGCTGACCATCTTTAAATTTATATTAACTATATAGTATGTCCCTCGTGAAGGATCACTGGCAGATGGTATTTATGCGTGTCCATCGCTTACCGGAGGCAAGCGCAGCATGACCTCCGGTCGGTCTCGCTCACTCTGGCAGCTCTTTCCAATAAGCCAGCTCTGTAGTTCGTATACACGTATGTATGTATGTATCGTATGCCGGCTCCTGACTTGTGACCTCAAGGTCAAGGGGGCGTGTAGTTTCGTATGTACGCGTGTATGTATGTATTGTATGCTGGCTCCTGACTTGTGACCTTAAGGTCAAGGGGGCGTGCAGTTTCGTATGTACGTATGTATTTATATACTGTATGCTGGCTCCTAACTTGTGACCTTAAGGTCAAGGGTTAAGGTTAAGGTTAAGGTCAATAAAGTATTTGTGTGTGACAGGCCGTTACTGATTGTAGGAGACTTCAATATTCACGTTGACAACCCTAGCAACAGCCAGGTCCGCTCATTTCTTGACTGTCTGGAGAATTTTGGTTTGGCCCAACACGTTAATCATAGCACCCACGTCGGTGGCCACATTCTAGATCTCGTGATCACTAAGGATGATCTCCCCAGTGACTTTGTGATGTGCCTACTGACCCTCTCATATCATTGTTCGGTCTCGCTTACTATTCCTGCTACCTCGTACGTACAGGGCAATGTCGAATTTGCCAAACGACGTAACTTACAAAGCATTGACATGGACAAGTTTTTGAAATCTGTTTGTGATGCAGGTCTTCTTGATCTGCATTCAGACTCGACCGGCAGCCTCGATAACCTCACTGATGCGATGAACATGATACTCAGGAGTGCACTTGACAAGCATGCTCCCGTTCGTTATATCCGTGTTCAAAGTCGTCGAGATTCCTTTCAATTTACAAAAAAACTCCTTAAGATACGTCGGGTTAAACGCAGGCTAGAACGTCGTTTCAAGAAATCGGGGTCTGAGGCAGATCTAGTCAATTTTAAAGACTTCAACAATGTTTGTCGTTCAATTTTAGGACCCTTCATTCTCTTGCTCCTGCCTAACTATCTGAAAACATATCCTTATCAGATTAAGCATAGTGCCCCCTACTCTTCTGACTCAATTCGTCAAGCTGTATCTCGAAACAACCTCAAATCTTTGAAGACGGTGCCTTTGGTTCGTATGCTCCTAAAGCCTGGAACTCACTCTCGACTTCCGTCACGACATTTCCGGACTTGACAACATTAAAAAAGAGCTAAAAACGCACCTGTTCCTAACGAAATTAGCTGGGTCCCTGCGAGCTGTCTTTTCTGTGCTTATACATGCTAACGCTGAGCATGTTACCACTAACTATAATCAATCCTTCTCTTAAATTAAGTGTACAATGCCTAGTCATTGATTTAGTTCTGTGAGGGTGCTACGCAAATGTCTTATTGTTCATATTACTAGCTCATGGCCGGAAAAAGTAACGGGGCATTTAGCGCGGTTTCTTTTTCTCTCTCGACGGCTTGTCGTTGTTGGCTTCTCGACAGTGGCTCCTTCTCTCAGCTTCAGCAGCGAGTCGTTCTGCACTTACGCTGGGCACTTACTCTATTGGCCCGTTGTTGCTGGCACGGACGCCTTTTCCTTTCAGCTTCTTTTGATGATGCTGGACCTTGATCATTCAATAAATGTACTGGTGGCGAATTCAAAGTGTCTACACAAATCGGGCAGCTGTCCGCAGCAGCCAACTTAAAGCAGAAGCTCCGGTAGCTCCGCCAGTCGTCGCCACTTTTGGCGCTGTGCGGATAGCGCCCGCAGCTGGAATACCAACCTTTGATAAACTTTTCTAAGTTTAACCCCGTTTATTTTTGTTTCAATTTCTAATATTTAAATATTAAAATTCAACACGAGAGTGTATGTTGCAGCTACATACGCAAATTAGCAAATTATTTCACCTCTTTCTAAGCACTCATTTCTGTACCGTCAGAGCGATACTATAAATTCACCAAAATTACAACAATGTATGCGTGATATCAGTATCTGTGATGGACATCTGCACGCACGCACGCACGCACGCACACACACACACACACACACGTGGAATAACCAAATAACTAACCTAGCTTATTATAAGGATTGATTTTGAAGTTCTTTTTAGGTTTGACTGACATGCTGTATAACTTTTCAATTCCGGCTCAAGCTATGTCTGTCTAGAAGGTTAGTCCAATAATAATTATTATTTTAATTGTGACATTACGCGACCGTAATTTGATTTTTCTGCTATGTTAGAAAGAACGTCGGTATCGTGTGAGTATACGCGGTATTCTTTTAAATTCCTGTACTTTCTGGAAAAGCAATGGTATGGTAAGCACATAGGAAAAATTTAAGCGCGGCTTATTTTTCAGCGAAAAGTGAGGGTTTAAAGCTCAGATAGCTAACCTCTGAGAAATACACCAGAATCTGCGAAAACTCAGATAACTTTGGTATTCATTGCAAGACGTCGATTTTTGATGTGATTCGTTAGCATTCTAATCCTTTTTCGACAAATGAATCAATCCCGTCTTAGTAATTGTCTGCCGCACGACTGCAGCAAGTGACGGAGCCAGGAGATTGATAGGGGGGCGGAGCATTTCCCCCCGGCAGCGTGGCAGCCAGCCTGGGCCGCCACTATTCCTTTGCTCCTCGACGGTCACCGCCGATGAATTTCTACGCGACATATCCAAATTTCACTCGATGAGCTACGGCAGAGCGTACGTCGAATAGACACTATAGTCGTGTGCTATAATTATTTCCCCATTAATTGCGAGTTTTAGATCCGCTGTCTTGCAGGTCTCGCCTGTACATAACTTTTTTTGCAGGTCTTGCTCCCTAGATGAAAATCCTGGCTCCGCCGCCACTGATTGCAGCCGTTCGAAGTCTTCTTCATTATTCTCTGCAGACGTTGGTCATTAGGTGGGGGCAGTTAACCCCTACACTAACGCAGGTTGGCGGATAAACTTAATGCGAGGCATTTGTAAAATATCCAAGCAACGATGCTTATTCCAAAAAGCAGGCAAAATGAGTGGGGCGTGCTGAGTTTTCTCGGTTCGGTGTTGTTGCTCCAGGAGTTGCTACGCACGAGCACTACGAATTTTTTAGCGGATCGTTATAACTAGGCGGGTGCGGAAAGCGGACAGGTGGCCCACGCTCCGCCGCCGCCCCTAGCAGCGCCGTGTAGTCCGCACATTTCGCACGCGTCATTGCAGCTGACGAGTGGCTGAGCATAGTGCTACATTAGTTTAATTCACGCACCTTGCTGCACCGTTGGCGATTGGCAAGTTTTCAGCTCCAGAAGGCGTCGGCGCATACTGGCTACGCCTGACGCGGAGGGCATAGTTTGGCAAGAAAGTGGCGCGAGCGGCTGTTTCCCTTCGGCGAGTCAGGTGGTGAGAACAACGACGAGCAGAGAGAGGGAGAGAGAGAGCGAGAGAGAGAGAGATGGAGAGAGAGAGAGAGAGAGAGAGAGAGAGAGAGCTAGAGAAAGAACGTATCTGAAAAGGGGCAAGGCCAGAGGGAGATGTAAAAGCAAGGTTCGCGGTAGGCAATTTTGGAGCGAAACCGGTCGAACTAAGATTTCGGAAACGCCGCCTAGCTTCCGGTCTGCTGCCGCTCAACGCATCGATGATAAGGCTCTCGCGAATTCTCGCCGACGCCCTCGCTCCGACCGACCCTCGCCTCATACTATATCTAGACCTAAAGCTAAGGCGTGCTTGCAGCGCAGTCCGGATTCAGACCCGTTCGCCTCGCTCTGGCGACACGTGCGCCGCCGTCCGGCGATTGCGGACGGACTCGACCCACCCGGCGGGTGGGGAGCGGTGTGCGGGCCGGTGGGTTACGATGTAGCTCAGCCGGTTTCCGACTCCGCCGTGGCTGTGTCGAACAGCATCTCGTTGAAAGTGTCCAGCAGCGACTTGCCGCCCGGCCTCGACCTGTTCCCTCCGCCGCGGTCGGTTCGCCGCCGCTGGTCGTACGTCAAGTGGTAGCGCTGCTGGATCTCGTTCACCGCGGCGAGCGGCTCGTTCGGCTGAGTCAGGTCGCAGAAGCGAAGGCACGGGTACACCTGGATCTGCAGCGTCGAACGAACGACGCGTGGTGCGCTCGCTCACCCGCTCGACTGGTGAGCGCGAGGTCGCGGGCCCGACGACGTCGGAGCGGCCGCCGTCTGTCGGCCATCGATTCCTCTGCACTGCTCCGGTCGCTTCGCCGGCGGCGGCGCTGCGCCGGCTGGCGAAACGGGCTCGAGCCCGGAAGACGATGAGCCGGCGACGCGTCGCCCTCGAGCGGCTCGCGCGCGAGCCGCCGCGTGACCTACCTGGTTGGTGTTCTCGATGTGCTTGATGGTGACGCTGGGCAGCGCTCGGTGCTTGCCGGGTGCTTTGAACGTCTTGCCGAGGTACTTGCTCTTGTTCGCTTCCGTCAGCAGATGCAGCACGGGCATGCTGGTGCTCATCCGGTCCGCGTGCCCGGCGGCAGCGGCGGCGGCCTCCTTGCCGCCGCCGGCAGGCGCCACCGCCGCCGGGCGAGCGCCGGCGGCTGCCGGCGGGCGCCGCTTCTCCGCGGAAGCGCCTGCGGTCGCATCGGAGTCGCCGGCGCCCGGTTTAGGCGGCGGCTGGTCCTGGGCCGCCGGCGCGGCGGGCTCCTCCTCCCAAAGGCCGAGCTCCCTCAGCTCGATCTCCTTCCTCCGCTTCTGCTCGAGCCGCATGTGGGAGAGCGCCAGCAGAGAGCGCCGCCTGCGAGCGGAGACACCGAGTCAGAGTCAGAGTGGAGGCACCGGGTCGCCGAAGGGCGCGTCGTCGGCTGCTTTCACACAGCGAAGCGAGCGCGGAACGCGGCGGTCATCGCTCGAGGGTGGTCATCTCTCGACTTGGAGCAGAGGGTAGCCGCCCATGGGCAGACGGACGTTTGCCGTCGAGGTAGCGTGGCTAATTTATTGCCGCGCTCTTCCTAGTGAATGGGCCAGTGGCGTGTACGGCTTTGTTATTCGCGTTGTGGTCAGCTGACGGTCTTGCTATTCGCTCTAAGGCTAGTTCATGGCCCAGCGAAGTTCATGGCGCTGCTGTGGGTTTGTGAGCGTGAGTCATGGCCTGCAGAGACTTGGAGAGTTTCAAGCAGGACGCTGGGCAGTGCGGACGCGTGCGGGCGGGCTCGACTGCGTCCGCGTGAAGATACACGTGTCAGAGCTCGTTACGGTGTTTTAGTGTGCAGTAGCGGGTGCGCCGTTCGTATCCAAAGTTAGGTCGCCACGACGGGATTAAGAAAGTCAGGTTCAAAATCGTTTCAATCATTTGCCCTTGGCGAGCTCGGGCTCGGCGGAGCTCGAGAGGACGAGCCGCCGCGTGGTGCCGCCAAAGCTACTGCCGACGTGACGGTCGACGCGCTGCGACTCAAAGTCGTGCTTCGACTCGCTGCGATTCGCTCTGGAATCGCTCTGATCGGGCTGTCATTGGTGTTGGCGACAGTCAGTCGGGAGACGTGCGCGAGAGCGAACGCACGGCACGAGTGCCATGGCGGGCGAGGCACTCGCCGCCGCCGCCACCGCCGCTGCCGAAGCATCTGTCGGTTGTCTAAAAGACGTGCGGCCGCCCCGGATCGGCGAGGGAACCTGACGTATGCGCACCTTGCGACCCATTTGGAGAAACCTCCGGCGTTGAGAACCTTGAGCGTGGTGGCGGAGCCTTCTCGCCGGATGTCGTCGGGCATGAAATGGTTGGCCGTGTGGTCGAAGTCGTAGGGGCTCCACGGAGCTCTCTGGCCAAAGATACCTAATCAAGCACATGAATGAAGACGGAAAAGTAGGCACAACGGTGGCACCAGGTGGCGTAGCGGACACCGAGCGACGCCGGGCATGCAGTGCGTCAGTGATGCACGAGATCCGCTGGCGGCGACAGAAACTGTCGTACTAGTGCGCACTATTTACACCGCGAAGGGCAGGACCGCATGACCGGCGGCGCAGACGGAGGCCAAGAGATCCGTCGCTCGGCAGCAAACGACGCCCTCTTCATCGGGCACCGAAGCTTTTAATCAACAATAGCGATAGCTGTAATCGTAGTAGTTTTACATTTTTTTTATACGGTCCTATGAGAAGTGAAACTCTTACTAGGCTCATAGTATGGAAAAACATGTCCACCGATTAGTAGTGATATTGCAACTTTTTCAAGGCGCATAAGCAAATAAACGGCTTATCGCACGGACCGCGTAAAAGCCGAAAGGGGCAGGGGGCTTTTAACTTCCATTTAAGAGTCGCCAATTGAGACGACTCGTTGCGTCACTCGGTCGGCACCGAGTTCCAGGCTTTGGGAGCACACTGACTGAAGTTGCGAAGGATTCCAAAGGATTCGAGATTCGCAGCTTGCTGTCCACAAGAACGTAAGAACGCAAGCCCTTGATCGCCGCCTCCGAGGCATCGGGGGGGGGGGGGGCCACACAGCACTGCGGCGGTGCAGCGCACGGCCGCAGTGCGCGCTCGCGAACCTATAAACCTTCCGGCTATTGTCCACAGCCGGATCGAGTAGTCGACGCACGCCGTGATGAGGAGCTCCTTCTCCTCGACGTAATTGATGCTAGTGATGATTTTCGTGTGCGCGCGAAAGGAGTTGAGCAGGTAGGGCACTTTGTGCGTCACCTCCGGGCGGCTAGCAGCCGGCGGCAGGCTGACCGTCTTTTCGAATTGCTGCAGCACGGTCGGAGACTTGCTCGACATGTGCTTCCTCTGTATTCCGATCGAGGTGAACGGAAATTTCGAATAACGCGCCTGCCTCTCCCGAAGGACATCCGGGCCTTAAAGCAGAACGAGGCGGTCGAGGCACGCTGAAGGGCGTCGGAAAGGGCGAGCGCGCGTGCGGTCTCAATACCGGTTTCAATTCGATCAAAATAGCCATCTAGCTTTTTGTCCCCGCAGACGACTAATGCTCGGCGACCAACGAGTAGCAACAAATCCTAAGCTCAGAAGCCTAAGAAAAGATTTGCTCGCCAGTATCTCTCTCTCTCTCTCTCTCTCTCTCTCTCTCTCTCTCTCTCTCACACACATCTCTCTCTTTTCCTCTCTCTCTTCCGCCCTCTCTCTCGATCTCGATCATCCTTAGTTTTCAGAAAATGTTAAGTGCCTAGCTAGAAATTGAGTTCTCTGAGGGCACTATACAAACGTATTATTATTATCTAGTTCGTGGTGTTGAAGCAGTCAGCGTCACACAAGATCTACTAATAGAAGTCACGAAAACAGCAGCTCAAAAGCACATCCATTGAGGATCAATATATCGACAGGCAAATCAACCAAATTACAGGCAGTTTTGATTGAGAACAACAAGGTGCTATTTATATTCAGCTAAGGTGACAGCATCATTTGCTGATGAGAAGCCATTAGCTCTCTCTCTCTCTTTCTCTCTCTCTCTCTCTCTCTCTCTCTCTCTCTCTCTCTCTCTTCCACTCTCTCTCCTCGCAATGCACGTGTGCCGCATGTGATTCGTCTCTCTCTCTACGGCGACGCGGATGGGCGCTGCATTCGACGGCCGCCGCGGCCCCTGCAAGCGCTGGCTGCCGAGGTGCACCGGCCGCGACGCCTGCCCTTAGATTGGCCCACGCCGCCCCGACCCCCAAGCACGGCCTGAGTGTGCCTAAGCGCTGCCGAATCGACCGCGTCCATCCGTCGGGGCACGCTCCTCTACTGCACGTCTGGGCACGCCCATTCTAGCGCCACTCGCCGGCCCCTTCCCCCTACCCCAGAGCTCACCTTGAGGGGGATCGGCGACGCAGTAGTCGGTGATGTCCCATACGTTGACGTAGCCCAGGCTGTCCGCCGTCACCAGGTATTCGTTCTTGCTGTCCGTGCACATGGCCGCCACCGACTCGCCGTACGGCGTCGGGCCCGCCTGGAACTGTCCGAGTAGTCCTCCGTCTCGGTGTATTGACCACGCCCTCACCCAGCCATGGGAGCCGCTGCCGAACAGCTGCGCCGTATCCTTGCCCTGCAAAGCGACCTTCTTGGTAAGATTTGCGCTGCCTTCTCAAGGTATTTGCAGATTTTTCACGGAACTAGATGATTTTATGGAGACGAAAAATAAGAGAAAGGAGACAATGTCGCAGTTTTAGAAATGAGCGAAGAGAATCGTTCTTATGAGTCGAATGTGGAGGTCATTCTTCGAGTATTTAAAGCCTGGTGTACGAAACAACTGTATCGTTCCTTGACACCAGCCACTGTTAGAGCCGGTTTCTAAATTTAGAGCACCCTTCGCCAAGCAATGGCAGGCGATGTCAGTGCTTTTGTACTTTCTTGGACTAATCGTGTTGCAAGCGCTGGGCGGCAGTCACGTGCTGCAGCTTGTCCCTAGTGCAAGCAGCTCACATTTCACGACCCTGATCGTGGATCCGAGCTCTGTCGCAGGCAGTTCCTTCTTGCTCACTGCAAGCAGTTATAGCAGCTGGGTTTTGCAGCTTTATAACTGAGGCTGTTGAATTAGCCGCCCTTTAGTAGCGGAACTTTATGTTTACTTTTCTCCCTCCTTTTTTTATCTCATTATCTCTTGCTCTCTCGCTCTCTCTCCCTATCTCTCGCTCTCTCTCCCTATCTCTTTCTCTCTCTTCTCTCTCTCTCTCTCTCTCTCTCTCTCTCTCTCTCTCGTTACTAGTACTATCCAGCGTCTGATCACAGCGAAGCAAACAGCAAGTAGGCCTCGCATACTCGTATCCCTCCACCTATTCGATCGCAGCATGGCGCTCTCCGGCTACATCGGATGTAGCCGCCATTTCGGCGCCGCCATTATGACAAATCAATTGAATTTAGACGACCTCGTCTACTAAGATAGCTGCACATTCAGTTTTCGACAGTCGTCGCTTCCCATCTCGCTCGTGAAACTAATTTTCCTGAATTCTCAACTTTTTCCTTCATACCAGCATTCACGATTCGAGCTTCACGGACGCTGGCTCGATTGCAAAGCCATGCTGTCGGCTCGCTGGGGTCTCGAACCTGCGGACGGGCGTGCATGAAAATCAGCTTGTCAACTGCCAGATGGTGCTTCCTATCGTAGACGCCACGGGTGCTTGCAGAACCGAGCAAGCCTGCCTTCTCGTCACCGACCTTGCTGCTGGAGCGACTCGGCGCGCCATCCACCTGGTCCCTGAGAAAAGAAAGCGAGCGTGGGAACGAACGGTCAGGACGGCGCTCGCTCGACGATGCACTTTTTAACGCACGGAGGCGCAGGCGCAACGAGTGCAGCGTCTATTCTACTCACTGCTACCCCGAGAATACGGCGCCGCCGCCTTGTGAGCTGCATGGCGCCAAAAGACCCGATCAGCAGTCATGCCTACCCGATGACATCGACTTGCGCATGTAATGGGTGCTACTACGGTCTTCTGGCGTGCACGACTACTCGCACTCACATTAGTAACAATGGCTAAGAGAAGGAAATTCAGAAAACGCGACGTGAAGTCGTCGTGTAAGTGAACTCCGAGGCGGACCGGAAAGTCGGAAACAGCCATTTCGGCACCTACAGTGGTGCATGGGAAGCCGACGTATTCGTACTGTGTACAAGTTGCTCAAATAATGTGCCAGGAGAAGAACTTATCATCGGATGAATCCGGGCGAAAGGCCATCTTAATAACACCTATTCTCCAGCATAAGCACCATTCGATTCAATGCATGGATGTAGCTTCGCAGACACCGGTGACCTCCCGCCAGGGAATAGAAATTCTAAGATACTAAAAAATAAAAAAATACTAAAACATAAAAAATACATAAAAAATACTAAAAAGTGCTAGCTGATTTATCACTCTCTTTTTATAGCGACAGAAGAGCCTTTACGACTATCACCACCGCTTGCAGCGGAAATTAATGATCGCCTACAGCAGGATTCAAACCCACGACCTCGGTCCCCAGGTCGTGGGTTCGAAAAGCAACCGCCTTACCTAGTGTGCCATGGAGGCAGATCGTCATAACTAGTCATATTACAAAGGATTATTCCGACTATTGCTGCTACTCTGCATAATCCGCATTACAGATGCGGTGGAAAATCTTTTTAAGGCCGCGTCTGTAGGGTCTTTGATGCCGAGTTTAGCTAGGGCACAAATTTGAAGTAACCTGGCGTGCCTGAATCACCGTTGTTTGCGATTCTTTCAGCAGCCGCTCTTGCGACCACTCCGCATGATGGCCGTTACACATTTGTATTTAAATTAAAGTAAAGAATAGGTTGGCTGATTCAACGTTCTCATTTAGATAGCGGAAAATAGCCTTAACGGATATGATTTCCGCTTGCAGTGGGGCAATTAGGAATTGCCTGATGCAGTCCTCTAACCGAGGACCGGGGTCTTGAAGTTCGAGCACTTACCCCAAAGCTACGACCCACGGGGTTTACAGCCGATATGAGCTAATGCATGACGCAAACCTTTCTGCTTATAGAGCGTCTTCTTTACTGCCCCTGGGTGAGTCACAATCGTTTGACGCTGTGTTCTCTTCCCACGACTCTTGATCCACAAGCAATGGTGACGCGTGCTCAAGCCTCGTCTGCGTGGTCTTGGATGAGGCTATTCACGGGACGCCACTTTTGTTATCAGATGTATTTCAATCGCATTCCTCAGCGGTAACCTTTGTAATGCTTGTTGCATCCACTGTGCCCTAGGTTTGTTACTTATGCGCCGGTGACTTGTGTAGAGGCCAAGCTTGCAAGGACTCCGATGACGAGTGGTTCGCCAAAAGCATATCAGAACCCACTATTTAAGACAACAAGTCAATATTCAGCCACGGCGTGTCCCCATTTCGTATGGCGCCCACCCAGCGTACGAACCACTGAGCTACTTAAGATCCAAAAAGCGTTTTCGCTAAGGCTAGGCACTTTTTTGACCACTTGGTCCACTAAGACATTCTAAGGAAGGTAAAACAGAGGCAATATATTATTCATTTGTATAGTGCCATAAGAAAAATTCAACTCTATCCGGGCGCTTTAAATGTGCCGCAGGGCTCGAGCTCACGACCTTGATCGTTAAAGGCGAGCAAGGCGTACCTCTCGGCCAAACTAAAGCAACGGTGTGCCTTCCCATGAAAGAAGAGACCTGGCTTCCGGAATCGCTCCGAACTTCTTTCCTCGAGGAAGACTCTAGCGAGCGAGAACCCAGGCTTCCTAGCTGGTGACGCTCCCTGTTTGGCAATGTTTTTTATTCTGTCTCGATATGCTAGCACAACGCAGCCAGCTCTCGATGCTTTCGATGAGCCACGCCCCTTGTGAAACGAGTTGACAGGCCATCCAACAGACCGCCTACAAGACTACGTGCAACCAGCCCGATGTTCAGTCAGCTTCTCGCGGCAACACAGCGAGGCACATTTCATTAAGGATCCTTGTCGCCATTCCAAGCTAGCGGTTAGCACCATTACTTTCCGGCTAGGCTTCCCCCGGAGAATAGCTTGTACATTTGGGACCACTTCTCGCCGACCTGCGCTGGCTTCTAGTCAAGCAACGCTTCGACTTCAAGGTTTTGTCACTCACTTTTAGGTCCCTTTATTCTTTGGCTCCAGCCTACCTATCAGATCTACTCCCCCACCAGGCTAAGCATCGTACCGTGCGCTTTTCGGAATCAAAAACGTTTACCTATATCTCGTACGAATTTCAAATCCTTTAGAGAGAGTGCCTTCAGTTCGTATACTCCCAAAGTCTGGAACTCACTCCCGAATTGCGACCAGACATCTCCTGACTTGACCACATTTAAAAAGAAACTAAAACCGCATCTATTTACGTTAGCATTTAGTGGGTCCCTACGATTCGTACTTTATGTGCTTATGTGTGCCGACACTGTGGATGCTGCCACTAACCACATTTACATGCTGACCATGTGCACGTCACCCCTAACCATGTTATTTTTGTTGTTTATTGAGCATGCTACCGCTAACCATTCAATCGTGCTTCCATTGCACCAAATGTAGAGGGCCTACAAAGAGATTGAGTTCTCTGAGGGTGTTATATCAAATGTATTATTATTATTATTATTATAATTATTAACTCTCTTACTCTCGGCACCAGTGTCGGTCAGCATGGCCACTGGCTCCTTCGTGACATCCTGAGACTCCTAATTTATAGTCTTGCTGTCCTCTATGGTCCTCTGCCGTGTGCGACTGCTCAGACTCACATACGAAACAGGTTTTCTTTTAATGATTAGCTGAACTTTTACCTGGTCCAGATCGGCCGTCCATTGTCGGACGCCTGACGCCTGAAGGAGAATACTGGGTCAGCTGAAGCTGTTTCTCGCAAGCTCCTCCTTTCTTCCGTACGCCCGCGATCGTTAGTGCCATCCAGGTAGCCAGGTAATGCCAAGCCCACGCGTTTTGCTAAAGAGATCGGGCACGAAGCGAGTGAGGGACCGTGACGTCACGAAGAGGCGAAAGCTGTGGATTTTCCCAGAGGGGTATTCGCAGGAGAAAGACAATTTCCACCCCAACTCGGTTTTCTCTCGGCAGGGAGCGAGTTCGTATCTTGCGTTTCCGTAACGTAGCGTCACTCTACCTCGACCCAATGGGCGGCAGACTCGTGGCTCGTGGCGATGGCTTGGTGGCGGCGGCGGCTCCGACGTCGGAAGCCTCATCGTAGCTACTCGCTCGCGACGGAGCGACCGAGCTGGCGGCAGACGACGACGACAGAGCACCTGCTGTGCTTCTGCCGGCCTTGGGCTTCGCGAAATGCTGTGGTTTTGTTCCTTCAAAAAAGTAAAGACGCCTCCCGAGATCAGCCAAGGGCTACGGTGTGTCGTCGCTGCCGCTGGCGGCTTCGCAGAGGCGCTTTCTAGTCAGGCTTCTGCGGCCGGACCGAGCAGTTCGTCCGCGCGGTATTGCGAACATTCGGACGATGCTTGGGCAAGGTTTCAATTGCGAGTAAGATGCCAACTGCAAGCGGTGGTGATAGCCGATAATGCTCTTGAGCCGCTATACAAATGAGGCTGTTAAATCAGCTAGAATTTTTCTCGATCTCGCGATCCCAAGCAAATGAATCTCTCACATCTATTCCCCGAGACCCACTATTGGGCGGTATCTCGTCAAAGTAAACTTGGAAGGTGGGAGTCGGGACATTGGAAGGCTTGCTATGGAGGTATGCTATAGAAAATATACATACATATATGCATAAACATCAACGTCGTATAAGTGCAGCCATGTAACTTGCTCGAACGATGCTAAGAGTTCACGTGAGAAGCTAATGTGCAGGATAGCGTCTTTTCTGAGGAACGCAGGAGAGGCGTGATTTCAAAGCATACATACTTCATCAACCCCAGTAACGTTTATCGGCGAGCGCGATCGAGGCATTTTGCAGATTAAAAATGGCTCGCTGCAGCTTGAATCGTTTCCAAGTGATCGCCTCTCTTTGTGACCTATTGTCGCAGTTGGGTAATTGAGCACCGACAAGCTGAAGACTATTGCCAACCAAACCATAGGTTCGCAAACATTCGGACCACCTCCACTGTTATCCTGCGAAGCGTTATCGGAAATTTCAAGGACTATCCTTGGAATTATATTTCCAATACTCCAAAGCGTTTTTCGAATAAAAGACTTAAACTTCCGATCGAAGACTTCTTGATTCGCTGGTCATAGCGGTCCAGAGTAAAACAGGGTTTTTTAGTGGGACGCCTAGCTGCAGTCCTTCTTTCTCAGATAGGTCATGCATTTCGCGATCCGGCAACAGCAGAAGCAGCTCAAATGGGACTTTTTTAAACCTTCCTCTCCGGGTGTTGTCTTTCCGCATATTTTCACGGCCTTTCAAGTTTTGAAGCAGCCACTGTGGAAGTTCTACGCGAGAACGTGGCAAATCTCGTATTCATACGCAATTAATTTTCCCGTTGTCCTGTACTGGCTATGACGCCTCTGGTGGCTGCTCTATCGCGTGCTTGCTCCTTCAGACGCCGGCAGGGTATCGTACTACATACACTACACAGTGCAGCAGGCTATCGTATCTCCTGCATCCGTCCTATCACCTAGCACTTCCTTTTGTACCTTGGGACAAATCGCACTTTGCCCATAAAGGGCAGCGAAGAGCCGGCGTAATTCGCTCATGTTGGCTACTCAGTCAGCTTCTCGCGGCAACACAGCGAGGCACATTTCATTAAGGATCCCTGTCGCCATTCCAAGCTAGCGGTTGGCACCATTACTTTCCGGCTAGCTTCCCCCGGAGAATAGCTTGTACATTTGGGACCACTTCTTGCCGACCTGCGCTGGCTTCTAGTCAAGCAACGCTTCGACTTCAAGGTTTTGTCACTCACTTTTAGGTCCCTTCATTCTTTGGCTCCAGCCTACCTATCAGATCTACTCCCCCACCAGGCTAAGCATCGTACCGTGCGCTTTTCGGAATCAAAACGTTTACCTATATCTCGTACGAATTTCAAATCCTGGTAAAGTTGCAGTTGCACATTACAACTTGGTATGACCATCTCTCCAACTAGTAAGATCAGAACAGGAATTTACCCAAGATCGTCAGAGGGCGTCGGGGACATCGGATAAACTAGGGCGAGGTGTTCGTACCAAATTCGGACCACGTATATGCAGCTGCATTATAATTCCTTGGTTTTGCCGGTTGGCAACGGAGCAGGAGCTGAATTTTGAAACTGAGTCAGGGTGCAGAAAATCAGCGATCCTATCCCGATGGGAAGCCCGGCTGACATGATCGTCGAACCTCAGTGCGATCTTGAGAATAAGCTCAAGCAGTTCCCCCAAGGTGCCGGCGTGACGACATTTGTCTCTCGGCGTGTTAAGAGACGTTAACGTCTGAACTATGCCTTGCTTTGCCCGTCGCGAAGACAGCTAAATATGCGCATATTCGGTGTTTTCTTTAGCTGCAAGAGCTTGCAGAAGTCCGCTTGCTGAGACAATATTACTTTGACCACGCACCGTCCGAGCATGCCTGCCCACTGAACGTCGGTCCAAAGAAGGGCTTCGGGAGGTCTAGCGTTTCGTGAAGCCGCAATGCGCTCAGTTGCTCTACTTCGGATCATCCACAGGAAGAAACGCAGCAGGCAGCCATCTCCTCGGTATCTCACAAAATCTCGCACGCAGATGGCACGCAGGCTGCTGCCCAGTCTCTCTTGAACCAGGGCGAGGCTCAGAGCGGGTATAGACAGGCGGGCCTGTGTAGGGGGGAGGAGGGGAGTTGGTCGCTGACCGTCGTTCGCGTTTAGCCGGTACATCATGTGACCTGTCTCCAGCTCCCATATGTAAATGTCTCCGTCATAGCTTGATGTGGCAATGATGCAGACGTCGTGCGACGACTCCTGCGGGTCGTAGTAATCTACGGACAGTATGTCCTCCTTGTGTCGCTTGTCCCAGATCTTGGGCGGCTCGTCCTCGCCCTCTTCACCGTCCACGAAGACGGCCACCTGTAACGCAGCAGCAGCAGCTTGAGCAGCGCTCGGCAGCGCTTTCGGCGGCGGCAGCAGCCGCTGCGGCGGCGCTGCAGAAGCCCAAGCGGCGGGAGGAGGCCGAGTCGGAGGCGCGGCCAGTCGTAGTGGCGACGGCAGCCGGTCGACCTCCGCGTCGATGACCAGCCTCGAGCAGCGAGCGACTGACCTTTCTATTCCAGCCGCACACGACGATTCGATCTCTGGCGAAGCAGAGGCCGGTGATCTCCTTGTCGCATTCGGCGTCGAGGTCCTGCAGGCAGGCGCCATTGTTGAAGTTCCATATCTTCACGGAGCCGTCCCTGGCGCCGGTTATCATGCGCCGCTGCGTCGGATCGAACTGCATGCTAGTAATCTCCACGCCGACTTCTTCGCAGTCGCCTAAGTGTCAGAATTCACTAGAGTGCTGGTATTGGCTGCGGAAATGCGGAGATAAACTCTCAGAACGACAATAGATTAACCGGATCGGCTGCGATGGAAATCCACGTAAGAGATGACGTCGATCTCGAAGTGACAGGCACCTCTAGCGAGCGCAGCAAGGCAAAGAGGCTGGAGTTCTATCGCTCAGGAATCCATCTAAAAATTAATTATTTTAAGTCTTTGAAGGTTCGCTTCAACCAGTAAGAATTTTACTGCACAGTTGAGCGATGGAACCAACTCCCGAACCTGAATTTCAGTATCTCCAACCAAACAGTTTTAAATATATTCTACTTTTAAAATCATCAAATAGGTCTTATATTATAATCTATTATTTAGATTTAATATTGCATACTATGTTATAGCATATATATAATATTATTTATATTATATTATGTTAGCGTTAGCAAAAGCTCTTAACCCTCCTTTGAGATCTTGTAAACGCCTCGTTTTCCCTAATGAAATTACAGCAAGAGAAGAACGCATCGAGAGAAGTCAAGATAGAACTGTACTTAGCTAACGGGTGCCGGTTTTTGACCAACGAGCATTGAGCAGACAGCAAGCACCGTTTTCATACCCTGCCAATCTATTGTAGCATCACGCGTTTTGCGTCGTGGTACATAAAAAGGCACTTGCACATAATATGCATAGCCACAGGAGGCGTTTATAATTTTTCAGGCATTTGAGGCTCAAATTGTACTTGATTTAGAAGCATACATTGCCGTTATAAGCTGGGACTTTTTGCTTGTTTTGATATTGTGTAGCTTGTTAAGACTCTCCCATAATTACTGGATACTCGAGTCCCCTATTTTACCCTTCCAGACCTTACAACCGCTTGGCACAATCCACTGGCAGTAGCACCCGTGAGCTCGGCCATGGCTATTTCTTTATTATTCGGTATTATTTTTCACACATAATAATTATTGCATTGTAATATTTAATTCGGGATTACCACGGGCTCGACCTTGTCAAAGCAGCTTCATTGCAAGGCAGCCGCTTGGAGCTGTTCGGGCTCGCTTCAGTGGCTTCCTCGGAATTCCTATAAATAATAAGTCTTATCTACAGCACCGTAAGAGGATCTAATCTCCACTCTGGAGCTTTACAGCTCGCTGAAGAAGAGAAGCAATGACCAATAGCTAATGACGACGAGCATCGGTATCCTGCATCGAGGCAAGCGTGCAAAAAAGCTCATCCGAATATGCTGTCTCTTGTCGGCCCGCTTCCAAACTCTGCCCGCGCGGCGAAAGAAACTTGCCTATACAAATAGGACAGGTGCAGATGACCGGTAGGAGACCGACAGTCGCAGCGAGTCGAAGGAAGGCAACGGAGGACTAGACGCTGTGCTGCCAACTTCCGCCCGAGCTACCGCCGATGACTCATTAAGAGCCGAACGGAATGAAACTGGGGGGGGGGGTGTAGCAGCAGCTAGTAGCGCCCGAACCTCACCGCTCAGCTGCGTGTGCGCGTTCTTGAACTGTATCAGCTTGGTGCCCGTGTTGAGATCCCAGACGCTGATGGTGGACGCCGAACACGCCGACACTACCACATTGAAGAGACTGTTGTAGAGGGCGCACGTGACGGGAGCCTGATGGCTCACTTTTTTTACGTTCAGTACCTCGTCCTGGTTGTTCTCGAACAGCGCCAGCTCGTTTGACCCGACGATTAGCGTTCCCAACTTGGGATTGAACGCGATGGCGGAGATAGTGTTGAAATTCTTGAGCTGGAAGTTAAGCAGACAGCTGTGGTCGAGCACGTCGTAGACTCGCAAGTTCCTGTCTTTGGACACGGTGAAGCACTGGTCCCGCTCACTGTACAAGCAGATGTGCGTCACTGCGTCCATGTGACCGGCGAGCACTGCGACGGCCCTCTTTGGAACGTAGGGGTTCCATATTCGTATACTGTGATCCTGACCTCCGGTCACCAGTATTACGTTGCGACTGCAGTAGTCGAAGCACAGCACCCCTGCAAGAGCCATGATCAGATGCCAGGCGTTCAAATGCCTGATCACCTTGATCAGAGCCAGGCAGACCGCTGAGCGCCATGCAGAGCGGCTCCGGAGCAAAACGAATAGGCAAGATGAAGTGGCTGCAAGTGCTGTAGTAGAGCACCGACCCATCTTCCTCGTCGCCGACAGGACCGAGACGTTCCCAGCGACTTTACGCTTCTGCTCCTTTCGACTAATCGCTTGAGCGGAGCTTGGTGTGGCGATTAGGCAGCAGAGTGGCAGCACTCCAATGGACGGCGGCGAGGAAAAGCGAGTGGCCGCTACCGGAACGCGACGAAGCTTCGACAGGCGCCAACAAAGCTCGGGTAGCTTCGGGCTTGAGCAGCCTTTGAGTTATCGGGTTAACTGCCTTCAACCGTCCGATGGCTGCAGCTGACCACACCCCGGGGCGTTGCAAGCTAGAATATGCTACGTCCTCTACTTGTTAATCGCTGAAAGTTTTAGCTCAGCATTCGCTGTCCTCGTCACTCGATCGCCTCCCCCTTCGCCGGGATGCCAATGACAGCGCCGCCTACCCCCTTCCGCTTGCAACCCGGACTTTGAACGCGGGCCGTTAATTCGTCCTTCTTTATTAGTCTCGTTGGCTGCCTTGGTAGTAATGAATTTACATGCCGTAGGTATGGACAGCGTGCCTTTACGAGAAACGCGACACGAAACTGAATTCAATGTAGACCAGATCTTGGAGGAATTGTTCTGTGGATCCTACCCAAAGTCTACTGGCTATAAATGGAACAACCCCAGACTTTCAAGGACTACTATAGCGTCTCTTACGGTCACGTTACTTAATTCTTAAGGATAGTTGATTTGTATTAAAAATACGAAACTCTAATTGATCTTTTAAAATTGAGGTGGACGAAACCATTAATATGCGAATGGGTGAGGTGAATTCATAATGCATCATTAATGTTTCTCTTGCCTTGATTTTTCAGATTCCTCAGATTTTTAATTTTTCTATCCCACTTGGAATAAGCTACCATTGTTCCCATCTCTTGATGTCAATAATGCATTCACGGTAGGACCTCTGCATCGAGAGCAGGACGTTTTGACTCGATGAGCCAAAGAGCTACCACACTCTAGTTATGGACGGCTCACAAACCGAGTCACGTAAAGTGCTCACTGCCAAATTGAAAGTAAACTTGTCGCACACTTATAAAGTAAAGTAAGAGAGCGAGTCTGCGACCTCAGAACTGCCTAAACCATAGCCACACGGGTAGCCGGGTTGAGGGCAGCCATTTTTTATGACTTTGACGTTGGAGACTCCGCAAACTCACCTTTTGGAACTTGAAAGTAGTAGTTGGCTTTTTTGTTTTGAAGGTCACCCATGTAAACGGATTTGTCACTTGACCCGTCGCACGATATGTAGCACTGAAGATCTGGCAGAAACTTGACCTGATAATATTAAATTCGAACAAGGTCACCTAAAATCACCTGGCGTGCTTTCGTCTTGCCATTCGTGCATGATTAAATTTATCATTACGGTTGCTCATATAATGCTTCCTGCTGGGGGCTCCTTACTCAAAATGCAGTTGATTACTCATCATCGACTTACACGTGCGTAGAATAGACACAGGATATGTGACAATTCTGAGTCATAAAAATTAATGAAGAGACCTTTTTCGTAATAGAAAATGCGTTTTAATCGGTCGCATCCCTCACATGTGAAACCTGCGATACTGTCAAGTAAACCGAACAGTTTAACTAATTTCTACGAGAGCATGCAAATGAGAATAGGATAAAACTTTCCTATGAAATCAAAATCAATTGCAGTGCGGTCAACTAAACTCAAGATTACAAGCCCTTTGCTAAGTACAGTAGAGTGAATTTCTCATCCCACTCGAAATCTTCGGCAAAAGATTTCTCTTCTCAATAACACGGTAGACGACCGGATCTATATTCACTTTTTAGAATTGATGCTTCACCCTGCACCTTGCAACCTACGCCAAGGTTGCCCAAGCATTTAGCCATCCACGGATGCCTAAAGGATGCAGCACTGGGCTCGTCGGTGTACAATATCTATCGGTCTGAACCAAAGTACGCAAATCGGCTGATACGATCACGGGTCACCCAACGCTCAGCCGAACGTAATGACTGCAGTTCGTCACACGGTTTGCCATTAAAAGCGTGCGCATGCATTCAGGCAGCACGCAGGCAATTGGATTTAGCAGCGTGCTCAGTCGAAGCAAAAAGACTTGAAGCCCCATGTTGCGAGCAGGAGAAAGAAGTCTCACCAGATCTATTGGTAGAGCATCGATTGCTTCCCGCAACTGGAAAAAATTTCCATTCACAGTCCTACGGCAGACGGTCTTCGGTCTCTCCGAATTAAAAAAGATTGCTTTTACCTGCGCTTTTCGCACAAGCCAATGCCATTTCTGCGTCAAGACAGAACGCAACGCATGACAGCATGTCCTGCGGATGTCAAATAATCTTTCGATTTTAGAGCATTATGAAAAGTAGCCCTAAGCTCCATCAAAACTGCAGCCAAGGCCAAGAGCACACAATATTGGCCATTCTTGAGATTGCATATCCTAAACTTAGCGCTGGCATTTAGACTATAAAGGTATAAGCTTTTAACTGTGGAACGATGACCCAAGTAGCAAAGAAGAAAAATGCGTCCAGTGTGTGCATTTTATAATTCCGATATGTCTTGAAAATAAGTGCTTTTTATTCATCAAATAGACTTATCCCGACACTAATCCACTTGCAGTTGGTGAACAACTATCTATGTTAGACTCGATATTAACGTGTTGTCACTTCTGCCTAACGTCATAACGTTCTCAATATTAACCTCGGATCTATAAATTCAAGCACAACATTCTTATCCAAAAGAATCTATGAAAAAATGCTATTTCATTCTTACCTGGTTGACCCAGTCGCGATGTATATTGGCATACATTGTCGTCTTCGCCGTGGGATACTTTCCCTTGAGTAGATCCTTGAAGGAGACCTGAGGTGCCCCTCGCAGCTTGTCCCCAATCTGCCCAAATGGACCGCTTTCTATATCCAAGAATTGTATGAGGCTCACGTTGCCTCCGTCGTCACCAATCACCAATATGGCGATATTCTTTCTTTTAGGGTCAAACCAGTAGTCGATGGCGTGCGGCGAGTAGGGCATGTTTATAATTTCGTACTTCTTCTCGAACATGATGCCGCTTACGTCAAAGAAGATCACGTTCCTGTCCGTCGACGCAACGCACACCATATTGACGTTTGACAGGCTGACTACGTCGGTGATCCAGGGCGAAACTTCCTTCCCGTTGTCGACGCCGAACGTCCTCTGCGGCTGCATGTCAGCTGACCAGAAGTTGAAACGCCCGTCGCGACCGGCGGTAATGTACCGTCCGTTGCTGTAGTCCGCAGTCTTTAGCAGTTCACCGCGCGACGAGTGCATGTTCGGAACGAAGATGATCTTGGCCACGAAGTCGCGATGATTGCTGGCAATGTTCCTAAATCCCTGCGGCGTGAACAGCCCAGTCGTGTCGGGCGCCTGCATGCCGCTTTTTCCTTGCAGCTCCTGCAGCATGTACGACAGGTACTCGTCCCACTCCACCGATCCGTCACAATTGGCGTCCACCTGGAAAGAGCAGCAGCGAAAGAGCTCCCGTAGGTGCTGCTTGTTGAAACAGGGCTAGCAGAGCCGCTCAGGGCGGCAGTTTTCAAAATCAAGCATGATATTACTCACCTTTCAGTTGCATTTCCCTTTGCAGCAAATATAAAACGCCTAGAGAGAGATTGAGTTCTCTGAGGGTGCTTTATCAAATGCATTATTATTATTATTATTATTCAAGAAAAGTTTAGAAGTTTGCCAAGAGTTTTTGACTAGGTACTCTATTTGCCAAGAGACATGCGTGTAGCACACGCACGTGCAGCGCAGTGTGCAGTAGCAGCAATTGGACACGTCGCCATTTTGCACGAAGATGCGGCTGCGAAGTCACGCGATAAGCTGTCCAGTTTTGAAAATCAGATCTAGGGATGACGAATTGCTTGCGTAGTTTTTTGGTCATTCGAACAGCGAAAAGTAAGAGCGGCCGAGTAGTCCAACCCAAGTTCATTTAACGCAACACGCTTTTACCAATCTTTTAGACAGATTATTCTTGGATTTAGTGACGGGACTCTCACGAGATGGCTTTGCTTGCAGCCACTGAAACGTGGCATCCGTCTGCTATTGTAGTGCGTACGACCACGAGCTTGTCTCACGCAGATGAGTCTGGAGTTTAATAAAAGCATTCTGCGGCTACGCCAGAGGTTCCTTGCAAACCTGTCGCTATTCAAGCTACGCACGATCAAGCTATTAAGAACGCCATGCTCCTCTTACACTCTCAATATCGCGCGTCCTTAGACTTGCGTCAGAACACCCTCTGACTTGACCACATTTAAAAAGAACTGTAAGCACACCTATTTAGGACAGCATTTAGTGAGCCCCAGTGACTCGTCCTTCGTGTGCTTATGCATGCTGACTGTGCATGCTGCCACTAACCACACTTGCATGCTGACCCTGTGCATGTCACCCCTAGCCATGTTATTCATGTGGCTTATCAAGCATGACATTACTCACCATTCAATCGCGTTTCCCTTCGCGGCAAATGTAAAGCGCCTAGAAAGAGATTGAGTTTTCTGAGGGCGCTTTATCAAGTGCATTATTATTATTATTATTATTATTATTAAAATTGACGATCGCCCTCCGGCTGATTGCAGCCCCTTAAGACTTCTGCCGTCGGCTGCGACTGGTTGCAATAACCGGCAGGGTTCAACACCGATATAAAGGGCAGTAAATATAAATGTCGCCATGAGCGAGCGAGCGAGTTCAGCCACGCCTCGGAGAGCTGAGAGCATATGCGGCACCTGGCGCTGTATGCAGAAATCCACACTCGCCCACAAGCACCAGCTGTGCACATTGCCGCCGCCGAGCAGAGGGAGCGCACGCGGCGGCAGCACACTGGGAGCAGCTCTGTCTGGCAAGCTCTAACGGCGTAGCGGGATCGGATCGCCGCCGGCTAAAAGCGGCGAGGAGCGGGCGGGCGGCGTCCGAAAAGCGCGCGACAGCTACCTTCATGAAAAGTAGTTCGATTTCCTTGTCCGCGACGTGGCCCATCACGTACCGCATGGCATTTTTGAATTCGTCCATCTCCAGGCCGCCGCCGTCGCCGTCCTCGTCCATCTCCTCGAATAGGTCATGGAGGCGGTCGAGCTTGTCCTGCGTCATTTCGCCGTCATCGTTTTGTTCAGACGGCGCCCTGTCGGGCTTCTTCAGCACCGGACCTAACGTGCACGAAGCAGCCGCTTCGCGCTGGCTGCCGCTAGCCCCGCCCACGCCGGCTTCCGCGAGGCGCCGTCGGCGGCGGAGGACGGTTGCTCGAGCGGTCGCGGCCCGGGGAGTGCACGCGGCGTCCGTCGCGTGGGATGGAACGTACCTTTTAGCCTGCTGCCCGAGCCGGGCTGCTCAGCCGCCGCCGCGGCTGGCTCCGAATTAACTTCGTCGGGAGCCATGTTCAGAACAAAGGCCAGCCTAGAGAACAAGTGCGGCCTTGAGGCGACGCTGCGGCCTCTGTCGATCGCCTCGCAGCACACTGAGCCTCTTCTTCGCTGTGAGGAGACCAGCTGCTCTTCGCTCGGCAATTCCCGTCCCCACACACCCTGCGCAGCGGTGCGGTTAGAGACTCCGTTACTTCCGGCCCGAGTGAGCTCGCGCGTCAGGCGCGGGCAGTGGGTGAGAATGCGATGCACGCTACAGCGACACGGCCGCGCGCTTATTGGGTTCTGCTTATCAACAAAGTCCGATCAAATGAGGAGAGATTAATAGCATGCAGCGAGATCCGAATTTCGAGTTGCTCTGTGCTTCTGCTTCCGCGAGGTTTCTACAAGTTTGTAGCTGGCGCTCGAAAAGCATCTAGACACCCATAAGTACTATCGCACGCTCACTGGCCAACTGCATCAGAATTCTCCGCATGTAGACTAGTATCTGGAAAATGGAGTCCCGCCAAGCAGGTTAGCAGTGCGTACACAGATAGCAGATGATGAACAGCCATCTACTATTCAGAACACAGTAACCATACTCTCTCGCATTTTAGAAGGCCGAGACACGTCAGCGTGCGGGCCAGCTAGCTGCGAGTAATTATTGATGAGTCGTTGCACTGACACTGACTGAACGGCTAAACCGTATCTTTTTAATACCATCTGCTCCTATTACAGCATGAGTTACTAATGGATCAGAAAGGTTTCATATTTTAGGGCTAATTATGGCAGGCTCAGTGTTTCAATAGACCTACGTCATGCACCTCGCCACCCGAACGCAAAGAGAGTGGGGGACAGGTGACATACACATGCGTGGGGCAGTGTTTGCATGCGTATGGGTTGCTAGCAGCACGTGAGGGTAGCGATGTACCACACTGTAGTATCCCCTGAGGGACAGATAATGTGAACGCTTTACTGCGAAATTGTGCCGGCGAGCGAGTATGTAGCTCATGGCCCAAGAATCAACAAACATCGCTAAAAACAAATGTCAACCGCCTGCAAAGTGCATGCACAGCGGGCAGTCACACTGAGTCGCGTCATTCTCTTTCCCACGGTCACCACTAGTTTCTTAGAGCGACTGCTGCTAGCAACGACGATGGCTGTGGAAAGACATTAAAAGGATATAAAAAATACAAGCCGCTTTTTCCTTCGTCCACTGAGTCATCGCAGGGGGATAATTCACATGTGCAGACTGCACTAGCGTTGGGCTAAATTGCAAATTAAGAACCTTGAATTTCCGCATGACCAGAAAGAAAACTTCGGCATTGGGTTCTAGCAAAGTCATCGTTCGCCTGCTGAAGGCAAGGCCACTGCCTGCGTGCAGACGAAAGCACCGACTTGGTGCATACCTATATTAACTAGATAAGTGTTTGCATAACTCATTGGCTAATTTACGTCTCCACAGTCTCTCATGACAATCGCACGCTCGAGCGCGCCAGCAGGTACCCCCTCCACGCGGATACCCCCCCCCCAAGGCAACATTCTGAGCACTAGCTAGGATACTCGAATCCTCTCCAGAGGCGGACGGCTCTCGACGCGAAGGCTGTTGTCATGTTGCCAAGGTAAAAAGAGCACTGACGGCGCCAGTGTCGCCGTGCTCGGCATAGCAAACCCCCCCCCCCCCAGCAAGCGCTGTTGATGGGCGCCATTGCCTATCGAGGGCCGAGCTCCGATTTTAAGCTGCTGCTCCGCCCGTCGATCGTAGCACACTCGGAAAAAAAGGTTCTGCCTTTGCAGCAAAGCAGCTTTTGGCCCGAAGCTACAGCTCTGCCTAAGAAGTTCCGCACTTCGCCGTCCAATATTAGCAAGCGATCAGCTCACCCCAGCCGAGCATCACGGCTCGATTGCCAGCTCCTCCGAGGTCTTTAGGGGGCTCGCTATTACTCTGCTCACCCGGCTCAGCAGGATCCACTGCCGCTGTCAGCTTCGCTTTCCTGAAAGCCGGAGAAGCGAGTGCGTAAGTCGTTCGAAGCTGAGTCTGCCGAGCGCAGAGTCCTTAGAAGTTGTCCTTGCAGCTTACAGTAGGCAGGCTCGTACAATGCTAGCAACGTTAGACCCCGGGCGCCGGGTTAATATCAACAATGCAGCATTGACAACTGTTATTGTGTCCACCGGGCTCGATCATTCACTGTTGCACGCTGTAGTAGTGTATAACAATGACTACGGAACGAGCCGTAGCTTGGATACCCCTGGCAGCCGTCTGCCATATCAGTACCTCTCATGGCCCTAACTTTACACGTATTGCTGCGAGGGTCGTGAACTTGTCAGATCGGTGAGCGACTGGCTACAAAGCTCGGGGCGGGTATGTTATTAGTCGCAGCATTTGCTCAGCGGCAGAAAGATCGCTACTCGTGCATAAAGGGATAACCCATTACATACATATTGTATTTTAAGTAAACATTTTACAGCAGTGCTTGCTTCCAGAAACGATCAGTAAATGACGGGAAGAGTATTAGCCATTACGAGCTTGCTCTGAGAGTTAACTAGTACGGCATGTTCAGCAGTGAATGGTAGTTTTTGCCTAGTTGAGTATCCTACTACCTTGGACCAGCCAATTGCCATCGTTGACAGGATTTGGTTCCCGTCGTCATACATCTAGCTGCAATCCAGCTGAGCTCGCCCGTCCGCCCCTTCGCACAGCGACTGACTTGAGCCACTCAAGGGCAGTTAATCTTAACATCAAGCTAAAACTTGCTAAGGAGGCTGAAGTCCAGGAATGTTAGTGCGTTATGGTGCCGTATTTACTCCAGAGCTTCCCTTAAGAGATGCAACCATCCTATGGCTCACCGATGCTAGAACAACGAGCGGGTGGGTTCACCCATCAAAATGCCGCCACGACTTTCCATAGGAGGCGCTACAACTCGATATTACTTGTCATCAGTCGCCATTGTAAATGGCGGCAAGGTAAATTGACAGACTTTAGGTCACGTGTTTATCAATGCTCCCTGTAAAGGGCTACGGATGCCAGTTGGTAAGCCCATGTCTCCCAAATTTATCAAAAAATACTTGCTCCTGTCCGTCCTATACAATTTAGCTAGTGGCAGACATTATGCAGAAGCCGCTTTAATTGTGCAAAAATGAAAGAACAACCCATGTTGTGGGTATTACGGGTGGATGACGTATTCTCTAGATTAATATACCCGCTGACTGGTCACCTAGTATGAAGCTCAGCGTTAAAAGCCGATTGCTGGATAGGATATTTGGAAAGGGCGGACAACCGAAAGCAGTTTTCGCCGGCCATTCTTCGATGAGGGACGATTCACATACGCTGGGTAATCCTGGTCCTTCGATGAGCCGGCTCCAACGAACCTGTAACCAGAGGCTAAGGAGACCCCAAAGCCAGCTAGAGGCTTATCCGCGACCCTGGATGGGCGTAATGGAAGTAAGCTGACGCGGTCTCTTCCGGCAAATTTTTTATTCAAGTCAGCACAAGTCGAGAGCAGCCGCATTTCCTTCTTGGTTACAGCCCAATTTACTTTAAATAGTCGAAAGCCTTCGCATCGAAGTCTTACAGAAACCGCTGCTTTACTATTCCTCTGCTAACGATGCGGAGCTAGGAATTGATCGGTTGGCTTCACTCGGGAAATCCAAATATTTTTTTTAAAGCGGTCAATCGTCAATAGGAAGCCCCGGAGACGAGCACACAAAGTGTCATTGAAGCAGCAGCAACTCCATAGCTCAGTAAGGCCCGAGGACCCTTCTGGGCTTTGTGCAAGTATTCCTGTGCACAATTTAATGCTGCCTTTTAAAGAGAAAACCAAACGCATTGGTCTTGTTGGATGTATCTACAAACGAGCGTGCAGCCATGCATATGCAAGGGTAGCTAGATAATTGCGTGATAATTGCATGAAAGAAACTACTGTCTTATAGGCTGGACGCTGATTTAGACAGTGAGCTTTGACCCCGCTCATGCAATTATCCGTTGAGGAAGTGGCTCTAAAAGCATGGGGCAATCATGTCCATGTAGCAGGAGAAAGTGGCACCTGACTTACAGACCACGCGAGCCCTGCGAAGTCTGGTAAGTGTGTCAGCAAGACTCAAGGTGCCAGGGCAAGGTGCCTGCACACCATAAGCAAAGGCTTTGTCTGGGTTGTCTTTAAATGCCTGCACGACTTAAAGCGTTTGCTTGCGAGAGATTTATCGTGCAGAAGCGAGAAATCAGCGGGAAGACGTCTGCATGGCGGTGTTACTGCCACCAGCGCGCGGAGGATCTCAGCTTTATGGGACGTAAAAATGGTAAAAAGAATAAGGGAGTTGGTTAAAAGATTTGTCGTTGAATCCTAGCCATTTAATCGTGCAAATGTATTTATGGTCTCAATGTTAAGTCTATAGTGCTAATTGAATAGATATTAAGCATGGTTTATTAGTATAGAGCCTCAAGAGAACTTGATTAAATAAATAAAATTCATTTGCATAGCGCCTTAAGAAGACGACTTAATAATAATAATAATACACCTGATAGAGCGCCCTCGGAGAACTCAATCTCTTTCTAGGCACTTAACATTTGATGCAAAGGAAACGCGATTGAATGGAGAGTAATATCATGCTTGATAAACGGCATGAATAACATGGTTAGGGGTGACATGCACAGGGTCAGCATGCAAGTGTGGTTAGTGGCAGCATGCACAGTGTCAGCACGCATAAGCTCATAAAGGACGAATTACAGGGACCCACTAAATACTGTCATAAATAGGTGCGTTTTTAATTTCTCTTCTAAATGTGGTCAAGTCAGGGGATGTCGTGAGGCAAGTCAGGACTGAGTTCCATGCTCTGGGAGCATACGAACTAAATGTACGGTCTCCAAAGGATTTGAGGTTTGTACGAGGTATAGGTAAACAGTTAGTTTCCGAAAAGCGGGTAATACGACGCTTGGCCTGGTGGGGAGCTTAATATCTATTCAGGCGCTGCACATATGCCATGGGGCTCGAGCCCACGACCTCGGCCAGACCTTGGTCGGAGAGAGCACCTTAACCACTGGTCGAAACTCGTGTAGCAATCTCTATCCAGGCGCTTCACATATGTCGCCGGGCTTAACCCCACGACCTTGGTCCTTAAAGGCGAACACCTTGCCCCTGCGCCAAACTAATATTACCACTAACCAAATTATTATGCCTGTTGACACAGTGCATATCATCACTTATATATATATATATATATATATATATATATATATATATATATATATATACATATATATATATATACATATATATATATATATATATATATATATATATATATATATATATGTGTATATGTATATATATATATATATATATATATATATATGATTCATTTGTATAAAGCCCTAAGAGAACTTAATCTATATTCAGGCACTTCACGTATGCCACGGGGTTCAAGCCCACAACCTTGGCCAGACCTTGGTCGGGGCGAACACCTTAACCGCTGGGTCAAACTAGCGATATGATCATGCCTCCATTACGGCATACGTGAAAGGCCGAGAAAGAGACCAAGTTTTCTGAGGCCTCTATACAAATGTATTATTATTATTATTATTATTATAGCTGTTATTATTAGTATTGCTCATATAGCCGAACTGTGCGCCGCCGGGGTGGGTTATTAGGTTTACCAGGAAGCCGGCGGAGATGGGCCCTTTCGGCACTAACCTCTAGCACCTGTTGCAAGATGAAGCGCCTACATTACTTATAAAGGGGAATAAAGGGGCGGTGCGGGCAGTGCGCTCCAGGATCAGTTCTCAAGGGAAGAGATAACGTTGTCTGTGATGGAAGCACCGAGGCCTTCCGAGTGGTAGACGTCCTTCCGCGAACAATATCGGGATTCGTTCCCTGGGAGATTTCTCGAAGAGGCCATACCCTAAAATTGTACCCCCAGGGCCAAAGTCAGGATCTTCCCGATGGGGCTACAGCTTAGAGACGTGCTTCCGTCTAACTATGTTCTATTTGCTCATAAAAACCAAGTAGATCTGCGTCGGAGGTCTCGTAGACAGTTTCCTTTATTTTAGAGACGAAACGGATAATAAAATGATAATTATTATTGACTGGCAATTTTCACAGTGCCCCCAAATAAATTATTTTAACTTAATCGGTCAGCAGCAAGCCGCGGCTGTGTGCTCGTAACGAGCAGCGTTGGCGGATAATGCATGGACAATATTTCTCGTGTAGCCAGTCGCTCAGCAGCGCCCAGCTAGAGCTGCCAGGAGCAAGTTGGCTGACCGTTAACATCATTTGACAGTCACGTCTTCCTACTCTCTCTCTCTCTCTCTCTCTCTCTCTCTCTCTCTCTCTCTCTCTCTCTCTCTCTCTCTCTCTCTCTCCATCTCGCTCTCTCTTTCTCTCGCTCTCTCTCAGCGTCCGCCTGGCCGTGTAACAAACACGCTTACAGATAGTTAAGGAATTGGCAGCTAGAATTGTTTGTTGTGAACGTCGCCGCGGGCACGTTACAAGACTACACCACTCCTTCCTGCTGTGGCTCTCGAATTAAGTGGAGCATCAACTTCCTGTCACTGTCCTGTCACTCACATGTAGCGCCCTTCACTCTCTTGCTCCCTTAATATACAGGCTATGAAATACCCCCCACTCGGGCTTCTCTGGGGGGGGGGCGTCAATTCAATGCTCTCACTCTGGTAGTTTAGCTCTGCTTCTAAACAATTTCATATCCTTTCGAGGCCATGCCTTTTTCGACCATCCAGTGAGCCTTCGACGTTTGGGGTGCCCTTGAGATCAGTTCTAGGTTCACTCCTTTTCTCAGTTTCTAGTCTTCCTCTTTCTGATGTAATCACCAATCACAGACTAGAATTTCATTTTTATGGAGACGGCACGCAGCACTACTTGTGCTTTGATCCTTCCCTGCCGTCCAGAATATAAAACCCTCTCAGCTCCGTAACAGCAAGCATTGCTGAAATTCGCACTTGGCTCGCATTAAACTTTCTGAAATTGAATGACGACAAAACCAATGTACTAATTATGGGCAAACCAAATGAAACTTGGAAACTGGAAATCTCCCACAGTCGCTCCACCAGCTTATCTTCTGCAGCATCTTGCCGTAATTCCTCTTTCAAAATGATTTGTCACTAGATGAGCACATCAGTCCCATAGTCAAGCCCGCGTACTTTCTCACCTAGATAACATAGCGAAAATTCGGGCTTGCTTTTATTAGGATACCACAGCTGCTACGAACCCGGCGTGTGGCTTCCACATCCGGATAGAACAAGAAGCAGCTGACAACCGATCTGTTTCGCCTTGTTTCTGTCGGAGTCCTTTTTTGCTGCTGTGCGTTATAAAGTGTGCACGTCGTAGCTATGGGCACCAGCGACAAGCTTTTGTAGAGCGCCCAGTGGACCCGCCTATTTTCTTGTTTGCTCTGCTTACCTGCGCACGTTTGAGCGAGTGTTACTGACAGAGACTTCTACTAGCCAACTGCCATGAGTCTTTCGTGTGCTTTTTGCATGCTCGTCTTAGCTTGATAATTGTGTGTTTTGCATGCTTGCCTAACCAGGATACGTTGCTCTTTATTAACTATTGGTTATTGATTCCCTAGCAGCCATTTGTAAAGCACCTGAATTATAGATTAAGTTCTCTTGAGTGATATACGCGAGGCTTATTATTATAGTTCTTTATTCCTACCCACGTAGAGAGCATGGCGTCCTTAGATGCAAGGAAGAAGTATCCCGAGCTCTACGTTGAGATCAGAGGTGTAAGCAGGCTCTTCATTCAGCTACTCTCGAATACAAGCCACCCAGGCAGTGCCTTCCCCTCCGCCGCCGCGTAAAGCTGCTCTGAGAGACACTGATAGTCTCCGAAAATGTACCCGGATTTATTCAATTGATTTTCAACATGCGTGGCCCTGCCAGCATGATGCAGCGGCGTGTTATTACCTCTCCTAAGCAGCAAGAGTTAACACTGTATTCATGCATGCATCCGTCATTCGATCGCTATGCAGAACTGCGCTAGCTGAACCCAGGCTCATAAGCTCACCCCTGAAACTTGCCACTGTTTTTGACCGGAATAGCTTACGTTTCTGTGATGACTCTGGCCGCGGTTAGGCGATTTCACTAAAGCAACCTGCTAGAGGTGTCACGTGCCAAGGAAAAAGCGAGCTAGTGTGCAGCCAAGACGGGCAGGAATTGCAAATAGTCGATAATCACTTACCTGTTTGTGCCCTAGGATTGCTAAAGTGTACTAGCGGCTGCTGTGTAAATGGCAGTTCAGTCCCGGCCGCATGCATAGCCATGCTCGTACCAAATAAAGAAACCATTGCAGATGGGCCAGCAGTCGACCAGTACCCGACTAGTCTCTTCTGCCGAAGCACACTTGTGCTTTTATCTCTCCTATGTCTGTTGATTCAGCAGCCAGAAACCATGGCTACCGTCCTTCTAAGTATAAAGGCAAGCAGCCAGCCATCGAAGGCCACCGACCGGTTCTGACCGTCAGCACGGAGTATGCAGATAGACGTTTCGTTGGCAGGGCAAGCAGTATATTTTATACGGACCGGACACCGGCGACAGACTCGTGCAATTTTTTATTTTTCCACCAGGCACGCTTTTCACCTAGCAAAACTGAAATTGACGAAAAGAAAGCTTAAAAGGTCGGACGAAACACAAATAAGTTTTCCCCTCAGAAGAAAGATACAGAGAATTAGCTAGTGAAACATGCAAAAGATCGGAACTTTTATTTCATTGATGCAGGCGTGTGTCTAATTTTGTGCGTTGGTATGTTCATATGTATATTAAACAACAACATCAGCTCCACAGTCAAATCTGCTTACTTTCAGCTACATAAAATTGCTCAAATTCGGACTTGTTTAGACAGGAATACCACAACTAAATTGGTCAATGCATTTGTGACATCCCATCTCGACTTCTGTAACTCACTGCTTGCTGGTCTACCGGCCTGTGCAATCAATCGCTTACAGTTGGTGCATTACCCTGCAGCTAGGTTCCTGTGTCGTGGGCGTCACACTTGCCACATCATACCACTTCTCGCCGACCTGCACTGGCTCTCAGTCAAGCAGTGCATCGACTTCAAGGTTTTGTCACTCACATTTAGGCCCCTTCATTCTTTGGCCCCCAGCCTATCTATCAGATCTACCCCCCCACCAGGCTAAGCACCGTACCACTCGCTTTTCGGAATCAAAACGTTTACTTATATCGCGTACGAACCTCAAATCTTTTGGAAACCATACCTTTAGTTCGTATGCTCCCGAAGCCTGGAACTCACTTCCGACTTGCGTAGCGACATCTCCCGACTTGACCACATTTGAAAACAAACTAAAAACGCATCTATTTATCACAGCATTTATTTGGTCCACGTGATTCGTACTTTATGTGAGTACTCAGGCTGACACTGCATGCTGCCACTAACCACATTTTCATGCTGACCCTGTGCATGTCATCCATAACAATGTCATGCTTGTTGTCATTGAGTATGCTGCCAGTAACCATTCGATTGTGCTTTATTTACTGCAAATGTAAAGTGCATAGAAAGATATTGAGTTATCTGAGGGTGCTGTATCAATGCGTTATTACTATTATTATATTATCCATTCAAGTTTGTGTGTCCGTGTGTGTGTGTGTGTGTGCGTGTGTGTTTGTTTGTGTGTGTTTGTTTGTGTGTGTTTGTTTGTGTATGAATGAGTGAGTGAGTGTCGGTAGCACTCGCTTGCGCGTATGGATTCATACTAGTGTAGAAAACTCAGTTATTTCTGATAAAGCTACAATTGCCTCATTTATTTCTGGTCCAGAAAATGCTATACATCTTCTATGTGCATGTGAGACTAATGAACCTCAAAAACATAAATAAAATATTCCAGACGTTACAAATTTCAAGCATTGCATTGCATAACCTATCTGCTATGCAATCTTCGCACTTTTAATACAAGTTGCAGCTCGTGAGCTAGCAGCGGTGGCAAGGCGTATGACAATAAGGAAATATTACGTATAAATGAAATTCTCTGTAAAGTGATTATTGAGCAAATACCGGTTGAAGAAACAAAGTCTGAGGCCCGCGGATTTTCTTTCGTCCCGTTCACCGTTGTTGGCAAAAGTCTTCTGCTGCTGAAGTCGTCGCTGGGGGTAGAGGCTACGAGTGATCTCTTCTGTACATATTTATTACAACCGCCATAGCGTCAGAAGAGATTGCAGACGCACTTGAAATAGTCTATAAGCATGCCAGCGAGTAGGCCTTGAAAAAACGGTTGTGTCCTTGTGAATTTGTCTTTTAAATTGGCCTTTTCGCATAATTTGAAGCGTCGATTCATGCACACACCTCCATATAATAATTAAAAAATGGTTTGCATTAAAGATGCAGCAAACGACGTGCTTCCGGTAGCAATTTCTCCTGAGGAAGCTTTCACTTCGCAGCTTAAATAATGCCCTTGCTGCACCTATCTGCTTTCAACTGAGCAATACATATATTCTAGAAGCATGCAGGGGTAAGGGAAGTTTCTAAGATGAGCCATTCTCCCGCGGTGGCGACTCGAAGCGGTGGCTACTCAGAGCGCACAGCGCTGCATATGCAGATCACGTGCGAACTGTTATTCCTGAGCTAGCACGAAACGGCCATTTCATAAGACTTTTTTGATCGGTGCCGCTATCCAGAAGGGTCTGCTGCTCGAAATGCATTCTCTGCGAAGCAGAGCCGACAGTTACGGTGCAACCTCGTCCATTAATCTGCTCGGATAATGCTTTGGAAGAACGTGCTCGTTCGAAAGACTGCATCGTAATTATGCGACCGTTTTATAACCGGTGGCCTTCGATAGTCATGTTTTTGCAGCACTATGAAAACCAGTTTTAGCAGTTTGATGCGAGCGAGACGAACGTTTGGAATGGCTCCAAGCTGACTCTATCGCTACAGCCACACCGCGCGAGCATCTTACGGGAGCTCATTGCCGGGCTACCGATGCTGGAGGGTAAGGATGCGACACTGAGGAATGCGATAGGATTATTGCGACAGAATGTTGGTGTACTAACGAGCCTTGAGATGCTTCGGCGACTCGTAGCAATAAATACACGCGCACAAGCAAACGATAACCGACATCTACATCTAAAAGAAGCCGCCATAACATACATTCCCCACATCTTTAAAAATGAGCTTGCGTAGTCAAACAAAGCAAAGAGCTCGTATAACCCCGCGCGTTCTGTGGCAAAGCCTGCAGTTAGCTCCAAGCTTGAATTCACAGGCACCCGAGCAAAGCATTAGGTGCATAGATGCCTGTACCCATACCAGTTATCAGCGTCTCAGGCGATTAAGTTAGCGGTTAGTAATTTTATTATTATACAATCCTGAATGCAGGCCTTACAACATTTTAATAAAATTATTTAGAGAGCGATATCCTTGCCACATAAAAATTATCCAAGACCATTTACTGCCTGCTCACAGTTTCAGCAGATTGCCTGACTGCTAAATAGCCAATAATGACTTTGTTTTAGATTTGTACCCAGGCTAGGTTCGGTTGGCTGGGACGGTCAGGACTGTGTAATGTGGTAAGGGTCACCGGCTAAGCCGGAGTCTGACCTATGGCATTTGCGGTGGCGAGGGGTCACCGGGGCTCTTGGGTAGGAGAAGTTGGCCGGGTAAGTCATGGCGTTGGAGGCTCCCGGTCTCGCTGAGTTGTGCACCTGAATTCGTGCCGGCGTGCTCCGGCGATGCCTCTACGCACGCAAGGCAACGAGTGCCCAAGGCCCGAGCGGAGGTGGATAGCATGCTCGTTGTTGTGATTTTTATACTCCGCGTTCCCCGCGTAGCGTTTTCGTGGCTCCCCCCGTGAGTCGGTGTCTTTCGGCGGAAGCTCTCGACTGTCGTGGACGTCGACTCCGACTTGCCAAGCAGCTACTCAGCTAGCCGGATCTTTTACGGCGTATGCCTGTACTGTTGGAACGGAGTCGGTACAACGGCGGGACTGCGGAAGCCGACCGACCAACTAACACGATTGTTCGCGCTTGCATCGTCGTCTTGCGCCCCTGTAGTTCACCTTGTATAGGGCCTTCCCCTAAGACTTGTTTAGTTCCCCTGTTGTTGTTGGCGCATGCGATATTATAAAGAAGTCCAATCTCACGGCCGCTCGTCTTACCCTAGCTCAGTGGCATGGCGAGTGGCAGCGTGGCCGGAGTATGGCGGGGTTTGGCGGGAAGTAGCCTCTGACCCCTACAACTCGGCTACAGATTAGCTCCAAAACCCGGTACATGACAACTACCTGATACGTTGACGTGCAAAATCAGCCAGATTATTTGAAAGTGGTAGGGGTGGTCAACGGTACAGATTTATAGCCTTTAGGAGCCAGAAACATCATAATCTAGGGCTTCGATCGTAGAAAAAAATATTTGAAGTGATTGTTCGTCAATTGTATGCTATAGCTGGTTCTTTGCACATGAAGAATTTAAGAAGGTCGACGCTCTATATCTCATCTATCTCATTCGACTCTATCTTTCTGTTTACTGTTTCCTTTGATGTTGATCAAAACAAAAGTAGCTGCAGCTCTTTACTTTATTATCGGATGCCGATGCAAGTATGCTGGATGGTATGATTCCATAAAAAATATTACGAAACAGTGCAAGATAAGCAGGCTTATAATCATTACGAAATCAGATTTTGTGAACATTATGGAGATTATGGACCAGATGTATGATTTCTGATCCGTCTAGCATTTAAGACCTGACCACAACAGTTATTTTTAGTGATGGTCTGGCGGTCGGTGAGTTGGCTTGTAATGTCTTAGCTGCTCAAGTTGCCTGTCCAACAACCATAATATACGTGCAATTACTAGATATTTCCAGGGCGGAGTTCGCGATATTGCTGCTTACGGCATTTTGCTCTCTGTCGCTACCGTTAAGTACGATAACGTGTCAGATTTGCACACATTGCATGCAGTATGGTGCCGCTACCCGAACTAGTAAGGGATAGAATTTAGGGTTAAGAACACTTTCTTGATACGACCTGACCATCCCACAGCATGGACCGCGTTTGGTCTAACATTTGAGAAGCGATCCCACAAAATGACCGGCGATAGCTAATAACTGAGAAACTGAATGCTTGCCTTGCCGATATTCGATCCTGGATGTGGGAAAACTTCCTGAAATTAAATGATGATAAAACCGAACTGCTGTTCATAGGACACCCTAAGCGTATGGCTGGATTAAAAGGCTTTGCTCTTCTAATAGGTGATGCTATTGTGCGACCTTCACAACGTGCTCAAAATTTAGGCGTCGTGTTCGACAGTTGCCTCAATTTCAAAAGCTTCATTCAGAAGACTGCTTCTACAGCTAGCCGTCACATCCGATCCCTATCCAAGATTAGGAGCTGTCTCCCACAGTGGCTTGTAAAAAATTTAACCAGCTCTTTAATTCTGTCTCGGCTTGATTATTGTAATTCCCTTTTGGCTGGGCTGCCAAAGAAAGCTATTATGCCACTACAGTGGACTGTGAATATGGCTGCAAGGCTAGTCGTCAAGTCCCAGCGGTTTGAGCACGCGTCTCCTTTGCTGAAAGAGCTAGGACAGTTGCCGGTTGAGCAGCGGATACAGAGCAAAGTTCTTAGGCTGACCCACAAGGCCCGCCACGGCTTGGCTCCTTCGTACCTAGCTGAACTGCTGCATCAGTTTCAGCCTCTTTGCGCCCTCAGGCCCTGTGTGTACAATAAATTAGCTGTCCCATTCCTCCGCTTAAAGACAGTTGGCGACAGAAGCTTTAGCTTTGCAGGTCCTAGACTGTGGAACTCGCTTCCACAATTCTTCCGCAACAACAACTACTCTCCTACTGCCGACTATGGCACATCCTTTTCAGCGGTCCTGAGCTGCTACTTCTATTCTACTCACTACCTCAACTGCTCTCCTGACTCTCCTATGCTTCCCACTTTCTTTTTGTTGCGTGAGACGAAGTCTGTTGGCTACCGAAAGCCGCTTAGGCTGTGAGTGAGCTATACAAAACTCTCCTGCGTAACACCCATGTGGTCTGTATGACTTTGTGGAGTTACAGACGGAGATACATTACATTACATAACTGCTCCGGTTGAGTTGCTGGCTGGTTGTCGTGCATTCTTGGTTAAACTGGAGAGATAACTCCATGTTTCAGTCTTGAAATGAGCTTTCTTCATATGAAATAACTGGAAACTTCTAGATTAATGTAGCTAAGACGCAGTTTTGTTTTTTTTTATTTTTGGAGTTAGGCGGAGCTTTTACTTCAGTGTCAGAAGAAAGGCAGCTTGCAGAGCTGCTCAAATCGAGACAATGTCGGGACAGCGGAGTGGACCGTTTGGCGGGTACCTATTGACTACACCGAACGTCGGCGGGTTTGCTCTTGGCCAAGTTTTTGTAGTTTGAGGAACCTACGGAATCAGCCGACATGCTGCAGTTGGTTCAATGGTAGCGGGAAGGTCGATCGGTTCGCCAGAGCAGACGGACGGTCGGAGGGCGTCTGTCTGATCTGCCAATCGGAGTCTGTCTGGCCAGCTCTGGGGTAGGGTGAGGCTGACTTGCCGATTGACACTAAAGCACCTTTAAAGCCGTAACCGCGCAGAGAGACTCGTCCCCAGGTTCTCTACCGGTGGACTGTGCGATGCAGCACTGCAGTGCGATTAAAACACAGGCGGCCACAACTGGGTGCCGAAAGCAACAGTTTATTGTGGGCCTGTTAGTAGTGGTTACGCGACGGCGCAAGCGCTTTACGCGGCGGCGCGCAACGGACCGACGGAGTTAACTGCGCGAACTCCCGAAGCCCGAGTATAACCAACTACCCTGTGCGTTTACGCGGCGCGTACCGGACCGACGGAGTTAACAGCGCGAACTCCCGAAGCCAGCGTATAATAAACTATCCTATACGCGCGTCGCTAGCGATTGTCTCAACCCCGAAGGCGGACCGCTACAGCACCCCAAGATACGAGCAGCTAACTGAGTAGCCGGCAGAACACAACTGCGCAGTCTAAGTTGCACTTAGCTGTCCGTCGCCGTAGGTTCGTCTCTCGTGTTCTCGAAGCGTAGTCTCGCATCGACTCCCGAAGCTGCAGCCCTGAGCTCTCGAGGCGTCTCATTATATTCTCTCTCCTCTCAACTCCGGACCTCGCGCGCAGCTGCTATTTCTACTTCAGCATATTAGTCGGTGCACATTCTGACCGCATCGTCTGCACCAGGCTTCATTCTAACTTTAGCGGGTAGACCAGGAGCCAGGCCTGCACTGGGTGTCCTAGTCGAACCCGCTAAGACAGGCACATTAGTCGCTCCATCTCCTAACCGCATCGCCTGCATAAAGCTCCATTCTAACCTGAGCTAGGTGGATCAGGAGCTGGGTCTGTACTAGGCGCCCTAGTCGACCCCCCTAAGGCAAGGGCTCCCATCGCGGCTAAGCTGAGAGCTGCACCAGTGCAAAGCGACCTATCTGCCGGCTAGCAACGGCTAGCCAATCGGCTGCACAACGCTACCGTTGAGAAGAGGTCTACCGGGTTGTGCCTGGAGATGCACTGCAAGGGGCTGGCCGGCTTTTGCTCAGGGACGGGCCAGCCGGCCAGGTCATGCCAGCTGGGTTCAGATTCGTGCAGGCATAAGCCCCCCTGCTCCCGCTCGCCTGCAGCGTATTCACTACATCCTTAATACAGGTAATATCGTAATGTTTGAATGTTTAAATGCGGATTGACCAAAATAGTGGCTACCACGAGTTCTTATTAGCGGTTCATGAGTTAAGATTGTTATGAAACAAGTGCCTAGTAATCTGTGGATTAGAGGTATATAAAAAAAATTATATATATATATACATATCTAGCATATAGTTTAGGAAATAGCTGATGAGGCGATCATTCAGGTTTAAGAGCTTCCTACCTCAACAGTGATTTCCCTTTCGAGCTGCTAGAGCTTGATATTTACGAAAGGATATGAGCTTAATGCCTTGCTCTGATTTCCGCTTCACTGAACCGTCAGCTGTGCCTCCGGGCTCTACTTTCAGCATTCTTCGGCAATGCGGCTGTGGTTTCATTTAATTGATGAATCTGCCCCTACCCCCGATCGTTGTACGAGTGGGCAGTGACACTCGAAGTGGTAGGCAGTCGGGAGGTACTATTGGCGATTGTTATGTTATGAGTGAGTCGGGGCACTCCGGTGGGCGAGAGGGGCGAAGAGAGTCGTGCTTCGCCCTGCTCTATGGGAGGTGAAATAAACTGGTGGTGTTGCTCATCGGCTAGCGTTCTGTGCTGTTCGCGAAGATAACTTAAGCTTAAAGCGGCTGTGAATTATAGCATCTTTTGTCTGAAAGACTTAGCTCTGCTGCACGGAAATCGTACCGCGGCACACACACACACACACGCGCGCGCGCGCACACACACACACACACCATGGGCGCTCTTTACCCGTACTAGAGACTCTAGTGACTCAGCGGAAATTTTTTGGCCGGATAAATGAATAAAGCAATCAGGTGCGATTGTAACGGTCTTTAAGCAAGCCACAACCACGGATTTTAATCGTGCACTCGAACAGAAAGCGTCGCAGATATACTAACTCGGATATTATACGAAGTGACAGTTTTCAGTGTTGCTATCATCACTGGCTAAAGATACCTTCAAACATCACCAACCTTGAAGAACAAAAGAGATAAGTTGGGCGAAGTCAATGAGGAGTTCATTCGTGGGTACTACTTCAAGACGCAGACTTGAGATGTACCCGTGTATCATCGAAAGGCGGTTTTGGATCAGAAAGTCGGACTGCTCTTGCGAACATCGATCAGTTTCATCTTCCATAAACTTATGCAATATCATTCTTCATTATGAAACAACTATTGGAGTAAATATGTATATATTGTACATAACAGCACAGCTACGGGCTGTGGCGTTGCCATAGCCCTCCCATGAAACATCCGCTTCCGTTTCCGGAATTTCGGCTGCCGGGTGTTTGCGTGGCTGTGCCTGTACCGGCCGGAAAAGGAGCGCGTCCTTTTACGCTTGAGACGATGGGAGGTTCCCAGAGCGTTGAGATACCCGGCGGTGGTACCGAAGGTTACCATGTACTAAGGGTGCGTTTTTAATTAATTTGCTTCCTAGTTGGTGGCTGTGTCACTCGTCTTGTTGGCCGTGGTTTGGTAGCTTAAGCGCAACAGCCGCTTAACTTAAATGTGCGCATAAGCCTACCATGGTTTTGGTACGTTAAAATTATGTTTATATATCAATTTAAGCGTAGCCTTATGAGTGCATATAATTCCAAATAAGGGTTGTCTGAAGCTGCTATCTATGGTCCCATCAACTTCGTTATTGATGTGTATGTTGTCGTACTTTGCCCGTGACTCAGTGGGTTACAAGCACGGGTCTGCATTTCTCCACACCTCTGGAAGAAATTCGGATAGACCATTGTGATCGTATGAGGGGGCACCGAATACAAAAGACTGAGTTTGATAGTAACATGAAATGCTTAAGGTGGGTGCTGCTTCAGATCACACTAGCTTTCCAAGTATTATAATTGTCGCTACGGTAGTGCATTGATTACCTTTCTGGTCACAGCTGCTGCCTCTTTGATCGCATAATTGGGTTGCTTCATCCTTTGCTCGCGAGCCTCTTTAGGAAGGAAAGCATTGGCGAAAGTTGGTGGGAAATGCGTACTGACATCGCCGTCGTGCGAAGTGTGGTAGAGTCGGCTGTATCTCAACCAGGCAGCTGTTTCTGACCCTGAAAATTGATGTCGGGACAAGATCTGCCTGCAAATGTTGAAGTACGTTTTTATAGCACCCCTAAAACAGCACATAAACGTTCCTACCCTCTTCCACCTGTCTTGCTACATGGCTGCCTACGTTGTAAGGGGAGACATATTAGCTAGGAAGCTGTGGAGCACGGGTTTACTTCTTGGCTAAGCTTTACAGAAGTGAGAACCTAATGACCAATGAGAACTATTGTGAAGGTACGGCCATCTGTATTGTGTTCATTTCAAAGCGAACTCCCGATTATATCTTTTGTGCGTGGAGCTTGTAAGGTGAATGTAGGAAGCCCTGTAACTCATTCGAATGCTCTAAGATTTTTAAAGAGAAAAACGGTCGGCAGAAAATAGGAAGAATATAGGGTTATCCAAAAAAATATCATTCATTTATATAGCAGCCTAAGTGAACCGAGTCTCTATCCAGGCATTTCACATATGCCCAAGGGCTCGAGCTTAAGACCTCTGTGGTCAAACGCGAGCACCTTGACCTCGATCGTCAAAGGCGAGCATCTAAGCCCAGCTTAAAAGAAATAAATCTCTTTCCGGGCACTTTATTTACATATCCTCGAACGGCAGCATATCGATAATTAGTGATGATGGCACGCATAGTTTCAGAATAAACAACCATGTAAAGGATTGTTCTGTCGGATTGAGCGGGTGCTATGAGGAACATCTGGGTTTTTAGCTTTCTTGTCCTTGAGTCCGGTGACATCATTATGTCAGTTGGTAACCAGACCAAGCTCTGACTGCTTAGTAATTAAAGGTGTCCAGAGGATTTGAGGTTGGTTAGAGGTACAGGTACCTGAGTCCCGAGGAGCAGAAAGTAAGAGAGAAAGCCTGGGGAGCAAGTATCTCAGGTAGGTATGGTGGAGAAAGAGAATGAAGGGAATGTACATGTGAGCAACAGGACTTTGAAGTGGATGTGCTATTTGATGGGGAGCCAGTGCAAGTCGGAGAGAAGTGGTTTTATGTATGTGGCTGGTGCAATGTGGACAGACAGGCCTAGCTGCAGAGTTGCATCAGCTGCAAGCATATGTTTGCATTGGCAAGTGAAGCTGCAAGGAATGAGTTGCTATAGAAAAACAACGAAGTGATATCACAGCTTTTTGGGCTAACTTGGCTGTGGGATCCGTTGTTTAAGCACTCCTGAATTCTTGCAATTCAATTAACTGTGCATAGACTAGCGTCTGTCGAGCTGATCGATGTGCTCACTTCGCAAAAGACTATTGAAACAGGACACCCGGACTCAGTGCAGAGACTGCAGGGAGATGCATGTTTAAGCCGATTTTTAAAGCAGTGCTTTTCAGTTTCATAGGTACATTTAATATATCCATAACTATTAGGTTGGTATTATCTTTATATTCAACTGAAGAAAGTTAACTTGCATCCAGGTGCAAATATCAGCTATACAAGTTGCAAGAGAGTTGGAAGAGTCTGAGACAAGAATGATTAGAAAACAGGTTTTGCTGGGTGACATTTGCTTAGAATTGAGCCTAGATTGTAGTTGCCTGTCACGTTAGTAAGAGTATACATTCTGAAAAAGGAGAGTATAAATTGTGAAAAGAAGGGGCCTAGAGCAATTAATAGGGTGTTCATAATACTTCAAAGGCTTGCCAGATGGCAGTTTGCCTGTTGACATATAGGCTCTGAAATATCACTTTTAAGATAAGACCTAAAATCGCTGCAGTGCACTGCCAGTGATACCCAGGCGAGAAGATAAGCGATCTAAAAGTACTTAATGATCAGTATTATCAAATCGTACTGAGAGATCTAGTAGAAATGGCAGTGAGTACCTACCTTAGTCAGCATTTCTGAGAAGGTTGTTACACACTTGCAGGGGTGATGTTTTTGTGGAGTGATCATTGGTCCAAGTTGCTAGGTTTGATGTTTTAATATGAGCATTTAGCTGCTCTGCCACTGCTCCAGCATCTGATAGCAGCATGGAGAGAGAAGTGTTATGATTCCATCAGCCGATTGACTTAATATTTGTCCAAACAGCACCAAAATCCTGAGGTAGTTTAATGGTGCAGGTCGATAAAATACTGAGAGGATCGGCCCAACAATCTTGTAATTGATTAGAGTATCTTTCGAAACATGTCGCAAATGAGATATGAAGATTTGACGATTCCCACATTATGGGAAAGCATTAAAAAAACCATGTCTACCCCGGAAGTAATAAAAGCAACATATCTGCCAATAAAAAATTTACCGATCTCGGCATCGTATGTGACTTGTGTCCCAACTTGTTGAACCTGTGTGCATCGAGGTACACGTCTGAAGCTTGTTGAGGTACATGCTTGTGACTTTGAAACAGCTTCATTTACAATATAACTTTGTACCTTGTAAATCTCATAACTCGGGCAATACTTGATTGATCAATTTGAACTTACAAATGTAAGTTAAGTTCAGCTCTGCTTATAAACCACTGAAGGTGTTTATTTCTAATTCCTATTCGATAAGTTTTGCTATAAATTCAAATTATAGGACTTAATAAATTCTAGTACAAAACTTCACACCGTAAGTGAAGCTGTTTTAAAGTCAAATGCATCGGGAGGTGGGCTTGGAAAAGAAGGACTCCAGAGTCTGGGAAGAATTGCTTTTTGCCCCTTCCCCAATGATTCGAGTCACATTATCCATTTGCCAAACCTAGCCCTCCTCCACAAGAGCTCTGGCAGTCGACGGCCCAATGTTTTGGACATCGTTAATGTACTCGTTCTTATCCATAATACAGTTGATGTGGGTAATAGTTCCGATTTCGGAAGCCGAAAAGCACGAGCAAGCATGCACACTTCCAAAACCATATTTGAGTGCAGATTGTAAGCAGTCCGAGTAGTACTCGTTGCCTATTCTACAGCTAGTACAAGTCTGTCTTTTGCCATCACCATGGATCATGGAGTTCCTTTTGTCGATCTATAGTACATGGCTCTAGTCATCCACTGTAAAGTGTATGTGTGTTGACTTGCCCATTTTAGATGACATTCTCTGTGTCAGATGTTAATTAAAGGCTTGCATTTGCTGACTCTTCTATACATTCTGTGCTCCGAACGCCTCCTACGAACCCTATTGGTACCATCAGCGTTGCTGTTGGCCTCGTCCAAGTACTAAGAGAGCTCAACCTAGGTCTTTCATTTAACCCAGTGCAGCCAGCTTCAGTAGGCGCTGCACGCTACTACAGCAGGTGCTGTTGCACTTGCATTGCCTACTTGCACACTGTGAACGATAATGGCACGAATGAAAATGTCGAGATGATTTGTCCCACGCTCGTCGTGCTTCGTAACTACCTGTCGATGCACTAGCTGCTGGCGACTTGGGGCTGCGAAAGCTGCTCTACTTTCAGCCGAAGTCAGCTGAGAAAGTGGCTCGAGAGAAAGAGAGAGAGAGAGAGAGGGTAGAGAGAGAGAGAGAGAGAGAGAGAGAGAGAGAGAGAGAGAGAGAGAGAGAGAGAGAGAGAGAGAGAGAGAGAGAGAAGACGGTCCGTGCAATTGTGATATATGTGTATGGGCTAGGCTTGTGTAACCGACTACCTGCAGGTCTATCTGCCTGAGCAATGAGACGCCTGCAGTTGCACAACTCGGCAGCTAGGCTTGTGTGGCGGGAACGTCGAAACTGCCACATTACACCACCTCTGACCGACCTGTGCGAGGCAGACCCCTCACTAATACCAAGTGTCGGTGCCACCTACGAGTTGCTGAGACCCATCTTGTGATAGGCAACGATTTGACCGTGGATTTTGCGGTTTAATTCCTTTGTCCATCGCGTGGCAATGTAAAGTGCTTAGAAAAAGATTAAGTCCTATGAGGGTGCTATATCAATTGTATTATTATTATTAGTATTGTTATTATAATTAGGAGAACGCACCGGATAAGCAGTCGAACACACGGGTCAGTTAGTGCAAAAATAACTCACCTCCCGTGCAAAAGAGTGTGCATAAAAAGCTTACGCCGTTTGCATTGCAAGTAAGATTATCAGATTGCAAGTACAAACATGCATTCTGACAATTTTTAAGATAAAATATCGTTCCAGACATCGGTGTTTTTTGTTTCTGACAGATGTCCTCAAGCCGGCCATCGACAGTGAGTTCATTTTGCCGGCAAACAGTCGGTTTTGTGTAATAATAATAATACATTTGTTATGGCTCCCTCAGAGAACTCAATCTCATTCTAGGCACTTTACAGTTGCTGCAAAAGAAGCATGATCGAATGGTTAGTAGTAGCATGCTCGATAATCAACAAGAATAACATAGCTAGGGGTGACATGCACAGGGTCAGCATGCAAGTGTGGTTAGTGGCAGCATGCGCAGTGTCAGTACGCATAAGCACATAAAGAATGACTCACGGGGACCCACTAAATGCTGTCCTAAATAGGTGTTTTTAAGTCCTTTTTAAATGTGGTCAATTCGGGGGATGTCGTGATGCAAGTCGGAAAAGAGTTCCCGGCTTTGGAGGCTTACGAACTAAAGGCACGGTTTCCAAAGGATTTGAGGTTCATACGAGATATAGGTAAACGTTTTGATTCCGAAAAGCGAGTAGTACGATGCTTAGCCTGATGGGGGAGTAGATCTTATAGGTAGGCTGGAGCCAAATAATGAAGGAACCTAAAAGTGAGAGACAAAACCCTTGAAATTGATGTGTTTCTTGATTGAGAGCCAGTGCAGGGCGGCAAGAAGTGAGATGTGGCAGTTGCAACGCTCACAACAGACAAGCCCAGCTGCAAAATTTTGGACCAGTTAAGCTATATTGTACTGGCCGGTAGACCGGCAAGCAGTGAGTACAAGTCGGCTCACACTGCCAGCGAACCTCTGGTGGCGAATAGTTCGTAAGTAAACGGTTTCTAATGCACCTCGTAAATACTGTTGTGGATGAGTGCATTTATAGACTTATTTGTATTACCTCTTGCGCCACTGCACATTCTTGCTCATCATATGAGGCGTAAGGGATTACCTTCGGGTCTTAGCCTAGGGCTAAGGTGCTAGCTCTTCAAGACTCAGGTTGTGGGTTCGAGTCCTGAACCGGCGATCCTTTATTGCCCAATGCAAGCGGTGATGATAGCCGGTTAAGACTCTTCTACCGCTATGTAAATAAGGCTGTTGAATCAGCCAGCGTTTAGCATTTTTAAGGGGATATAAGCCAGTCAGTGGACTACACTGAGGTCTGGCCACCACTGGTAATTATTCAGATCAAAACGATCGTTTGTGCCACCACATGACCTGCCGGCCCCTCGTGGAGCAGCATTATAATGGCTCCATTTGTATTGATGGGGTTCCTTTGTTCGACATGCCACCCACTAGCTCTGTGTGTGTGGCTGCCGTTTTGCTTGCCTTCTATTTAGCGATGTCTCCTCCTCCATCGATATCGACATGTTAAAAGTCATCTGAGAGTGGTACCTATTCGGTGTGCCTTGGTGGTCGGTCCCCAGTCTTGCTGCAAGTGTTATGTTATAATGCATGTCCCTGTCATAGACTGTCGCCTTCTGCACTCCAATTGGGCGCCTTTCTAAAAGTATGTTTGTCTTGATGGTAACATTATTCTTGTCTTTCGCTGAGAGGTCTGAGTCCGACTGCTGACCTGGTAAGTCTGCTTAAGACAGCGACTGCCTGCCATCATTGCAGTTGGCTGCAACTGCAATGATGGCAGGCATGCATGGGCTCCGATTTCGGAGGCTGTGGTTTCATGATCCGACGATGACGTGACGTATTCGTTTCTGTCTTCCACTTGGGTATGCTATCGGGGTGCCTCGACGTTTTAGAAATTGTTTTAACGGTTTGGCCATGATTTTATTCTGTGCTAGCTGGATCAGTCAGTCACTGACCCACATCTTAATTACTCTGTATGGTGCTTCCCACATTTTTAGCATTGTTTAGTCATCTGGTCATTGTGCATGTAGTTCGATCAACTCGAGAGAGCATGTATGTGCCCTCTTGATAAAGACATCGTTATTGGGTGCTTACAGCGCCCCACTGCTCGAAACCCCAAGTGCTTTGATCAGGGGCATTTCGGTCAGTCGAATTAGTTCTTTAACGTTAAACGTTTTTGTAGCCTTTGACTCGTGTTCCCCTCAAAATCTCTAGTGCTTTCATCACCTTTTTCAACGTTCCTGAGGCGTTCCCTTTCAGATGTGAATATTCTTTGCTACTAACACCCTTCCCGGAAGCATGTATTTTTACCTTCCTGTACCGTTTTGGCAACTGGTGCACAGTACTGAGGAAGCTGGTGGCCTCTATGTCTGGCTAGACAAGGGAGCCAGACAGGGCCTGCTTAGGTATTAGTACGACAGCCAAACTAGTTCACGTGTTTGTGACGTCGCATCTAGGTTATTGCGATTCCTTTTATCCAGGACTCGCCCCGTGGCCATATCGTCTGCAACTTATGCAAAACTTAGCTGCTTGTCTGGTCGGTCGTCAACGGCGTAGCTGCCGTATTGCATCACTTCTGTCTTCTGACGTTAAATATAATTAAATGTAATTCATTTGTCTAGCACCCTATAAGAACTTAACATTCAGGCGGTTCGCATTTGCAATGGGGTTCGCCCCCCCCCCCCCCCCCCGACATCGGTCATCAAATCAATTTACCCCGACCTCGATCGAGGCGAGCACCTTAGCCACTGGGCCAAGCTCACTGGCTCCCTGACAAGCATTGAATCGATTTCAAGATCCTTAGTCTGGCTTACATGTCTCTTCCTGTATCTAGATTAAGTTATCGTATCGCGCTATACTAGCAGCGTGTTGTTGCTACTATTATTAACAAATGCTATAGATGTGAAAATGCTTTGTAGCTGGACGGTGACTATCGAGAAAGGGGAGGGATGTTGTGTTGAATCGATTCAGTTTGTTTACTGAAGTGGCCGTCTTTTGCTATTGGTTTGAACCCGTGCTGCCATGCTTTCTAGTTGAACATACCACCATCCTGGCAATTAGGATTGCTTTCACTCGTAGATGCGATACCATGTACTGTACAGCCCGCCTGCTATTGCCTACTACGATAATAGGAAGGGGGCATCATGCATGCAGCAGCTCACTTCAACAAACTTGGTCGTTCTGTATTTTCAAATTACTGTGCATACGTATATGTGAGTATGCATATTCTATACATGTATTATACATGTATTCTATACAGTCATATGTATGTGGGCCCTGTTGCCTTGATGCCTTGAAGTGCTCGTGTTTTGACAATTGCTGGAATCGGCCGTTGCATCGGTCGGTAGCTTGGTTGAACAAGCAGGTTCACCTGCTTTGTGCACATCCATGCATGCTGCATGGATCGGGGGGGGGGGGACGAGGACATGCTTTGTCAGCTTTTCTTGTGCGTTACATCCTCTTGCGTCAGATTAATGTGCACCCGGCCTAAAACTGCTCTCGAAACTCGGCAGTCGCTCGTGCTGTCTTGTATGTACCCCAATGGCTTCTTCTTCAATCGTTGCTTCTCGTTCCTGCAGCACTCTCTTCACCGAGTCGGCGTTTGTGCTTCTCTTGAAGGTTCAAGACAGCTCCCCAGGTTACCATGCTGGCTTGGAAGCGTTCTTTGATTTTATTGTCGCGATCGGACACACTCGGCTGGTAAGTATATGTGCATTGTATCTGCGTTCCAAAATCGTGTGGAATTATTAGACTTTGTCACTGTAATTAGAAGTGGGATCCTGTGCTAGCAGTGACTCAAGCACGACTGAGTGCTTGGACTGAAATTGATGGCAGCTCATTACTCTGTGCTGTGTGCTCTGTGAATGTCAGTTGTTCCCGGCTGTGTAGAACAAGGATAACGACACCTTTAAAGACTTAATCAAAGCCAATGTCGAGAAGCCAACGAAAATGACAGTCTACAGCAGCAAGTCACAGGAGACGCGCGAAGTGGAGATCACTCCCAGCGTCAGCTGGGGTGGCCAGGGCCTGCTGGGTGTCAGCATTCGCTTCTGCTCCTTCGATGGTGCTAATGAGAACGTCTGGCATATCTTGGTACGGACATCCACCCAGTTTTTCCATTCGACTTTTTTGTGCATTCTTTACTTCACTGGCTTCTTTGGGCTTTAGAGGCAGCCTGTTGTCTGTTCGTTCGTGCTCCTATGCAGACATTTGCTGTGTGTGTGTGTGCACGTTTTGCAGAGCTTGTGATGTCACTATCTTTGCAGGAAGTTCAACCTAATTCGCCAGCTGCACTCGCGGGTCTGCGCTCGAATTCTGACTACATCATCGGTGCTGACACGGTGCTCACAGAGGTAAAGGCGTTATTTGTTCACACATGATCTATGCAAATTGCTATGAATCCTTGAATGCTTCTGATCGTTGAGCAAAGGTACAAGCGATGCAGTATACAAGTTGGAAAAAGAAAGAAAAAAGTAGTCGAGATAGTAAAACATTTGTGTCATGGTCGGGCTCACCGTGTTTTTTCGTCTCCTAAGTTCCCCTGCCGACTTCAGGATGCAGCATCTCGTGGTAGTTTGCCTTGCCTAGCAGACATTCGATAGTGGCTGTCGGAAAACTTCTTGAAACTTAATGACGATAAAACCGAACTGCTGTTCATCTAAGCTTGTGGCTGGATTAAAAGGCTTTGGTCTTCTAATATGTGATGCTGTTGTGTGACCATCACCTCTTGCTCGAAATTTAGGTGTCGTTTTCGACAGCTGCCTAAATTTTAAAAGCTCCATTCACACGACTGCTTCTAGAGCTACCATAACGTCCGATCGCTATAGAAGGTAAGGAGCTGTCTTCCACGGTGGCTTGCAAAAAATTAAACTAGCTTCTTAGTTCTGTCTCGGCTTGATTACTGTAATTTCCTTTTACTGGGCTACCTAAAAAAGCAACTAGGCCACTGCAGCTGGCTATGAATATGGCTGCAAGGCTAGTTTTCAAGTCCCAGAGGTTTGACCACTTGTCTTTGCTAAAAGAGCTAGGGTGGCTGCCGGTTGATCAACGGATACAGAGCAAAGTTCTTGCGCTGACCCACAAGGTCTGCCACGGCTTGGCCCCTTCGTACCTAGCTGAACTGCTGCACCAGTTTCAGCCTCTTCGCGCCCTCAGGTCCTGTGTGGACAATAAATTAACTGTTCCATTCCTCCGCTTAAAGACCGTTGGCGACAGAAGCTTTTGCTTTGCAGGTCCTAGACTATGGAACTCGCTTCCACTATTCTCACGCAACGACAACTACTGTCCGCCTGCCGACTACGGTTCATCTTTTTCAGCCGTCCTGAGCTGCTACTTCCATGCCGCTCACTACCTCAACTGGTCTCCTGACTCTGCTATGCTTCTCACTATGTCTTTGTTTCGTGAGACGAAGTCTGTTAGCTACCGAATTCGTACCGAAAGCCACTTTGGCTGTGAATGCTCTATACAAAACTCTCCTGCGTAACACCCACATAGTCTTTATGACTTTGTGGAGTTACAGACGGAGATACATACATATATACAAGATTTGCCGATTTATTATTGAAGTACAGGCTACCTGTTCATAGTCAGCTCCGTCAGCCCCTGAAAGTGCAAGAAAATGTTTCTAGTTGTCACCTTATAGTGGCAAGTTACGGGGGGGGGGGGGCTTGTACTTGCACTGAGATGCATAGTAGTAGCTTATGTCATGGGAAAGTGACATAGACATCCTGTCATCTGCCTTAACAATTTATTCACTTGAGCAGTTCGTTGAGCAGCAAAAAGCGTAGAACAATATTTTATGGCAATTTTTCCTTCGTTAAACATTCAAGCAGCCGCTGCTATGCCAAATCGTGTACTTCTACAGTCCTGTGATTTTGTGATTCGGTGTGGTGATATCTGAAGAATTGTGTAATTAGTCGTACAAATTAATTTATTTTTTGGCTCTGTCATTGGCAGTGCCCGCTTATAAAAGCATCAAGTGTTCCTTATTGGCCGTGTTGGCAGTGGAGTAATTCTACACAGACCGACTAGCAGGACATGCCCCCTCCCCTGTGAAGCAGTGCCTTCGTGCTGTTAACTCACACTGACCTATGACCCAGCACGGCTTAGGGTGCGGCATGCCAAGTGAAGTGTGAGTGGAGTGTAGGCTAGACGTCAATAACTGAAAATGAGCTTCGTGTTTGCAAACCTGACCAGTCAAAGCACTCTGCTTGTCCCCCGTCTGTTGCCGGTTCTGTTAATACATTCATTTTTTTTACCTGGCAAGTTAACGTGCCCCATATTTCACTTCCAGTCCTACTGTATTTTACCTAGGTCTCTGTTTTCGAAATGTGATAGGTGGCCACGTGGCATGCCTTTTTGTTAGTTTGGTAATATGTCCTCGTGTCCAGCGTTGCCAGCATCTTTGTTGTTAAATAGCAGGACTTGAAAAGGTAGAAAGATCAGAATCGAAAAAGGAACGTCTCACCTCAGTCTGTATAACTCTCCTTCGACCCTGCCAATACGGACCTCTGCAGCTTACCCGGTCGAGCTGCAGAGGCAATCGCTTTCAGCAATTCTACTCTTCACACTGAACTTCAGACCTGCCGGTTCTTAATTGCTGCCTACTGGCTGAGGCTGGATCCCGGTTAGGCTCGTCAGTGCAACCAACGCTCACACCGGAGAGGGCCCACATTGCTCAGCGATCGCGGCTAGTTCGTGCTTTAGTGCTTCCGGTCTTGCTTGCGGTTCGTGCCGATCGCTGGCTGCCGACTGGCCCTCTCCCCCTCCTTGTCCACACACGTGCAGCTTGACTGGCTGCTGGGATTTTGCAGTCTGAAGACCTGTTCACCTTGATCGAATCGCACGAGGGCAAGCCACTGAAGCTGTATGTATACAATGCCGACGACGACCGATGCAGAGAGGTCACGATAACTCCAAATGGCGCTTGGGGTGGCGAGGGCAGGTAACGGATAGCCTCGGTCTGGCTGCGCTTTTTCCGGTCCATCTTATTTTGGTGCTAGCTTTAGTTCCATTCTTGCCTGCAATGCATTGGATAAATAATTGTAAGTCCCGCTGACCCGGCGGCGACGTGGCACGTGACCGCTCGAAGACAGCCCGACTCGGCACAGCATCGCTCACTTCGTCTACAAAGGGCAAAGGTTTGTCTCGTTACCCATGAACGGCAGCCGGTGCTCTCTGAGCTGCTGTTGGTTCTGTGCAGGACTTTGGAGCCGAGAGGTGTGCTAGATCGTTTGTGTTGCCATTTCGACCCTGATCGTGTTAGTAGCACTGCTGGTGGAAGCACCGCTAGTAGCTCTGCTGGTGGAAGGGAAAGTGGTCAGCGCAGCACGGACATCCCCCTCTTCTTAGCTGCTCGCTCACATGCCGATCGTTGCTGCTGCCCTTCCCTCTCTCCCCCCCCCCCCCCCGCCGTTGCTGAGCCATTGACAGCGTTCTGCGGAGGCAGCAGCAACTCGAGTTCAGAGGCAGCAGCAACCCTGCCCGCGACTTGCCGGATGGCCGTTCGTGGGGCTGTCGTTATAACCATGACCCTCACCGGATTTGTAAAAGTCGATGAGGAACCATCGTAGTTGTGTAGTGGCTCACCCCTGCCACGTCTGCTGCTCATTGTGTCGGTCCGAGCTTATGCCGAACTTTCAAAACTGCTTCAATTTTCAACATTCCAACCGCATCATTAGGTGAGCCCAGCCTTAAGATGGTTAGTGGCCGGCATGCTTACACACACCCTTATAACTCCCGCTATACTCCCCTTGTATTTCTGCAGAATCCAGATTGTACCGGGTGCCCTGTGCTGCCGGTCCTTTAGGTTTTTGTTGTTGTTTTTTAGTTCTGCTCCTTTTGCTGTCATTGCTGGGCATGTCATGCTCGACAGATTGCTGCTCATCTGTGCTTGGGTCTGATTGATTTATGCCATAATTCACATTTTCGGAAAGTGGTCTATTCAATTGAGCTCGCTTATCTTTATGACGTGCATGGCTGGCCACGTTCACTGAATGTCAGTCAGTCACTGCTGCAGTGGTTATAAGGTGCCCAGCTGCTTCAGAGGGTCGCCAAGATGTCGTGGCAGGCATTAGGAGCACCCCAGTTTGGAGCTATATCTCATGTTTCGTGGTTTGGTTGGTTGATAGCAGGTCAGTTTATTGTCGTGCACAGACCCTAAACTGACTGTCTTTCATAGACTATCGTGCACAGACCCTAACTGACTGTCTGTCTGACACAGACTATCGTGCACAGACCTCAGACGTCTACGTATGACATTGCATGAAGCAGCAGCTTCTGCTGTTGAAGTCTGTCGGCACTGCCAGCATATGTCCTGTTGAATCTGCGAAAAATCTAGGTGTCCTGTTTCAAAGTGATCTTTCATTAGACGAACACATCAGCTCCACAGTCAAGTCTGCCTACTTTCAGCTACATTACAATGCTACAATTCGGGCTTGTTTATACACGGATACCACATCTACATTGGTCCATACATTTGTGACATCCCGCCTCGACTTTTGTAACTCACTGCTTGCTGGTCTACCGGCCTGTGCAATCAATCGCTTACAGTTGGTGCATTACCCTGCAGCTAGGTTCCTCTGTCGTGGGCGTCACACTTGCCACATCATACCACTTCTCGCCGACCTGCACTGGCTCTCAGTCAAGCAGCGCATCGACTTCAAGGTTTTGTCACTCACTTTTAGGTCCCTTCATTCTTTGACTCCAGCCTACCTATCAGATCTACTCCCCACCAGGCTAAGCATCGTACCGTGCGCTTTTCGGAATCAAAACGTTTATCGCGTACCCTATATCGAGTACCGACCTCAAATCCTTTGGAAACCGTGCCTTTAGTTCATATGCTTCCAAAGCCGGGAATTCTTTTCCGACTTGTGCTATTTATCACAGCATTGAGTGCGTCCGTGAGATTCGTCCTTTATGTGCTTATGAATGCTGACACTGTGCATGCTGCCACTAACCATATTTGCATGCTGATCCTGTGCGGCAGACCCCTAACCGTGTTATTCTTGTTGTTTATCGAGCATGCTACCAGCAACCATTCGATCGTGCTTCCTTTGCAGCAAATATAAAATGCCTGGAAAGAGATTGAGTTCTCTGAAGGCGCTATATCAAATGTTATTAATATTATTACCCTGTTGTTATTGTTCTGCTGTCGCTGCAGTTACCGCAGCTGTTGTCGCCTCTTCAGTTGCCCTGCACAGCTACCTTCATTAGGGCTATGCAACGGCAGACAATATCAGTGTAACTTAAGTCCGTTAAGCAAGTACATTGAGTCCATAGATCTTTTTATGCATTCTTACTATGACTTTTAGTGCCATTTCTGATTAACGAGAATCATAATAAAGCAGTCGCTCTGCTGCCGTTCTGCTGTTTTGCTCTGAAGTTTTGACCCCTTGTACACACGGCTATTATTGCCTTGTAGTCTCGGCTGTGGCATCGGCTATGGCTACCTGCATAGGATCCCGACAGCGCAGGCTGGCAAGAGGCCGGAGTCTGTACTTTCTACTCCTGCACGTTCGGCCTCTGCACCCACGTCTGCTCACTTGCCTTCGACAGCCAACCTGGATGGATTCTCTGACGTATGTCTTTATGCATTACCGTGTCATTGCCAGTTCGGCTGTTGTGATCGTGATTATTTCTCACCAGACAATCGTTTGAGTCGTATGCTCAGGTTTACTGCATTACGGGTTCATTAGCGATGATTTTTTTGTTTTATATCCTATTAGTATACACGATAGATTATGCACTCGAGGTCATAACCATTCATGCAGGCCAACGATATGGCCATCGGAAGATCAGCCTCACATTAGCATTCCCGACAGCAAGAGCACAAAACGGGAGCAGTGAAAAAACTGTGCAGTACTCTGACAACATTGTATCGACGCCAACATATGTCATGTGTCTATGTCAACAATGGCATGTGGTACCAACATATATGTCTTTAGTGGCCACTCGGGGTTTTTTGAAGACCGCCTAAATCCGTTGGGCCATCGAAGCAACCAGCTGGTGAATGATTCCGTGGGATGTATGCTCCCTCACCTACAGCCATTGCACTAGCACTGTTTGATGGTTTGGGTTTTCATAAAAGTCGTCGATCGAGATCATACCATTGACGCTCTAGGGGATTCGAATTCGGTGACTGACTAGGCCAGTCAATAACCCCGGCAGCACTGTTATTCTAAGAAATCGTTTGACTGCTTTGTAGTGACTCTTTAAGGATAATTCTCAGTGGCCGAGTCAGGATTTTTTCTGGGGGAGGCAAGACCAACTACATTTTTATGGAGGGGGCATGACCCACAAGATTTTCGTGTAGGCGGGGCTTGACCCACATTTAATGAAAAGTGAGAATGCAAAATCAGTGTTTATTCGATACGAATTTGTCGGTGTTCATCGAGAGAACTTGAAGACAAAATTTCGTCGATGGTGATGGTCGAGGGGGAGCATAGAAATAGAGGGGGCAGCCCAGGTTGCTGCCCCCTCTACATACGTAGGGGGGGGGCAAATGCCCCACTGCCACTGGTCATTTATCGTCCACTTGATAAATAGAGCTGCTGTCCAACAGTCGTCGTGTGCATGGAATTTCAATCTTTTGCACCACTCGACACATTAAGTATTCTAGTTGTCCCAATAGTTGTGCTCGCCCAGACCAAGGTTTGGCTGACGTCGAGGGCTCGAGCCCCGTGGCATATGTGAAGCGCCTGAATAGAGATTAGGTTCTCTTAGGGACCTATACAAATTTATATTTGTATATATATTTTAGTCTTGTGATGTCAGAAATGCGATGCAGCACTCACTCTGATACCTACACTGGAAATGCAGAGATCCTGCTGCAGCCACACTTAGCATTGCACCGCAAGCGGCAGTCACCTCTGCACTACTCTTCTACTTCTTCTTCCCTCCCGAAGCATTTCATTTGAAATTCCCAAGAGTTAAAACATGTTTTCCGGCTCAATAGCCCAAGCACCTTCGGGTGGCCAGTTTGACACAGCATACCGCCCACTGAACCCAACATTTTTATGTTTTCTACCCTGCAGGTTTCCCTCAACACTTCGGCACCTCCGGCTTGGTCGCCACCAGGTGCACCAGGATCTGTCGGTGACATTAGGAAGACCCTGGCCGAGCTCGGCATCAACCCATCCGCCCCAGCTAGCGGTGAGCCCACGTGCCTGAACATGGCCAGCAGCTGGCTCATGTTGTCCTGTTTCCTTGGCTGGCTGCTTGTCCTTTCCTTGGTTTGCTCGCTCTCTCTCTCTCCCCTCCCCCTCTCTCTCCCCACCTACTTATCTTCTCTTTCTCCTTGCTGAATGAGACTCAGTGGTGGATGAGATTGCGGTCGAATCCGTGCTTCCTGTCGCTGCTGCTGCTGCACGTTGTCAGCAGCAGCGAGCCGTCGTTGCTCGCCCAGCGCTGTGCGTCGATGCTGCTCGATTTTGCCTGCAGGGGCTGTCGCAAACCCGTCCACGCCTGCTGCGGGCAGTGCGTGGACGGGACCCTCGGCTCCGCTGCTGTCGGCATCCCCTCTCGGAAGCCTGGGCGTGATGCCCGGTGCATCGGCTGCCACTCCACTCAAATTGCCGGCCAACCTGAGCGCCATGCCTGCTTTCCCAGGTGAGTAGACCGGCTCAGCCAGCCTGCCCGCCCCTGCCACGCCCCCTTCGAAGTGCTGGTGGCTGACCCCTCCCCTCTAATCACCCTTCGACTGCGGCTTGCTGGCTGAGCTGTGCGCTCGTCATCTCTCTCATTGCAGTGCTGCCGCCGTTCAGTTCGCCATCGGTCGGCCTGTCGGGCTTGCCGCCGGTCGCAGCATCTGGCCTGTCGGGGCTGCCGGCGACCTCACTGTCGCTGTCGGGCCTTAGCGCCGGAGCTGCTCTGCCGCAGCCCAGCTTCACCCTGCCACCGTACACGCTGCCGACGACATTTCCGAGCCTGCCGCCAATGGGGACGATCAGCAGCAGCATGCCCATGTCAGGTAGCCTCACATTTTCTTCTTCTATCTCCTTTTTTTGCCCGCGTGCCTATGCTGGGCGATCTGTGTTTAGCCAACGCCAGCAAAAGGCGTGGCAGGCCACACGGCCGCCAACCAACCGTGCGACCGGCGACGGCTGCGTTTTCTTTTTAGTGGCCGGTGGGTACAGCCTGCCACTGTCGACTGCCGGCATACTGCCGGCAAACCACTTCGCCAGCCCTTTGCAGCCTGCCTCGGCTGCTGCTGGCGCGACGCCCAAGCTGCCGCCTCAGCCGGCTAGCACTGCGGCAGAGACGCCCGCTTCCTAGATGGAGACAGCATGCACATACATGCGCACGAGGAACTCGGCGTTGGAAGATTCGTATGCAAAGACGGCAGAGGGCTGGCGCCTGGAAGCGGCATGCTCTTTATTCACGTAACTGACTGTCTCGTGGAACAAGATGAACACGAACCGCTGAGAAGGTTCGACGGGTGAGAGGCGACATCGGCGAGGGCGGCGTGAATGGGAAGGGAACAAGATGACGACTGCAGCTGCTGCCGCCAAGATGGCGGCAGCGTCGAGCGTCCTTTGGCGAATGCGTCATCTCGTTTACCGTCATACGGCCAGCCGCAAGATCTGTTCGTACGATTAAATAGTGCCGTGTCAATCATTGGCCAACAGCCCTGTTATATTGTCCACGATTGGCTGGCGTGGGAATAAAAGCTCTGCCTCGGTGTAAGCACACTTTCGGCATGGGCGAGAACACAACTATTACATACGTATAAAAAATATATGCAGCTTATATTGCCTCAAAAGAGTGCTCATCCGTGCGCAGAGCACGAGATGGTTCAACGTTTTTGCCAAACGCGGCATTCTAAAGGTAAACAGATGCAAAGTAAGCAGGCGCAGCAGCAACTCGCTAGGCTAAAACATGCTCGACACTTGTGAAGCGATCGGCCGAGATGCTAGCGAGGCCGTGTCTGCTGCTGGGCGTCGCTATCGCCGATGGCCTACAAAGCAGCCTGACCAGCAATAATATCCTGAAAGATCACGAAAGATATCTTTACACACGGGTAACGGCAAGCAAAGGCTTGCATCGGTGCCCCTGTGTGAGCGTAGCACGATGCAAGGGGTCAGTGATGAAAATGTGCCGGCTCGGCACCATCCTCTCAGCAATGGTGACACTGTGCGTGCATGCATGGATCGATGTCGGCCTGCAGTTGCCGGCAGGCGGACGGGCTGTGAGGGCACTCTCTTTCGCGATGTGTCAGGGTATGCACACGTTCTCGGTTCTGTGTAGCATCTCGGCCACTAGCGGTGGTATGTCGTGGGTCGCCTCCATGCGCAGATGAAGCACACGCTCTGCTCCTGTAATAGGTAACAAGAAATATATTTGAATATCAGATCTGGCATACAGCAAGTTTGCTACCTCGGCAGCATTCTAGGTCCTCTCGCTAGACAGACTCATTATAGGACGAAAATGTTCTAGTCACATTTCGTTTACCTTGTACGAGACCGCTGCAATGATGATCGTAATTTATGTTAACAATACTTGAAGCAAAAAACCTGTCCACGGCTGGGCAGGATTGGCCGGTCACTAGCATTGGATTGGCCGGTCACCTAGCACTCATGTCGCCACTGCTGTGCGCAGCAAGGACAGCAGCACAGCAAAGTTTAGCGACCTCAGTGTGGCCGCTCAAAGTGGTGCAGCCACACAGGAATGCCAGATTTACTTTAGCACTAAGTTTGCTTCTACATTTCTTTTAAACCTATCAAAAGTAAAACTAAATATCAGCTGCTTCAACCGCCTCATATACTCTATAGCAGCAAAACAACCTTAGCGGCTTTGACTCCACTTGCATTGGACAATGATTGGCCTTCTGCTGGCCTCAAACCCACGGCCTTGATAGCGAAGGACGAATGGCTAACTACTGGACCAAGGTGCATTGATCGATACTTCCCGATCCTATATGAATCCTGAAAAGCACGGTTTTCAAATTGGTATTGAAACTTAAATGAAATCGCCTAGCAATAGGAAAGCACGAACTGTGTCTACGTGGGCCGTGACTTAACTGAATAGGCCGCGATACTCGGACGACTGATAATGGAGACAACATAACAGTTTTGTTATTTGTCTCGCTACTGACCAGCACGAAACAAGATTCGGCCATGTAGATAGTGCAGCTAGCAGCTGCAAATTTTCACTGAGGTGAGTTGAGAAAGGAGACACATTGCAACACCGACTCTTACGTCTGAGTTTAGCCAGCCTACCTATTCCCGTGCTGGACATTGGACACTTTATGTCCCCACTACAGGGGCCACTACACCACTTTTATCTTCTGCCCAGGTGCAAAAAATCCGTGCAATGTAGCCGCCCTGCTGCTGTGGCTGTAAATTCGTTCGGATAATAAGAGGATTTTCTATTATGCCAGGCATGCTATATTTATACACAGCCTGTGAAAATTAATGGGTTTCATGGAAAGATTAAAGAGTCTAATGAAAAAAGTCGGTTACTGGTGTAGGCCGAACACCCCACCTTGGCCGCTCGTCGATATCGCACCATAGTTGTTCTGTGGGACTTAATCAGACTGGGCCACTAGCTGGGCCACTGCATCAGCACCAAACACGGATTCGTTAAAAAGTGTACTTCACTGGCCTAGCATGCGCTTCCGGTCACTATCTTGATACCAAATATAACTACCCGAGTAGAGTATTTGGGCTTCAAATCCAACTTTCTTGACCAATAATGACTTGAATAAAGTACTTTTTGTACTTTTAGTACATAATATCCTCATATGTCATTTGAACAGCTGGACTGGTAGGGTCTTCATGGGCAACAGATGCTTCCTTCAGCAAAAAAACTGCACACTACTTTGTCGTTTGAACTACGGACTGAACCAACATGTTCTCTCTTGCCTTTCTGGGAAATCGTGTGGCAGCAGATGGAAAAAATGTCCTGAAAAATTGAAGATTGGCAGAGAAGACGTATGGAGGTCGATGCAGGAAGGATGAGAAAAGCAAATTAAAAAAGTGCTCATCTGCTCGCTCAAGTAAAAAGGTACAGGTTAGCGGATTCAACAACCTCATGTGTACAGCAGCAGAAAAGCATTAGTGGCTATCACCTCACTTGCAGTGGACAATAACGCATTGCCTGCAGCACGACTCGAACCCACGACCTAGTTTGTGTAGAAGCACCTTACCCAAAGACTTAGGCCTAAGAAATTATATTTTCGGGTGCATAATGCCCACCAATTTGCAACAGTGTGAACATTACACTAAAACCCTTTTAGCATAACTCTCATGCCGCACAACAGCTGCTCTAAGTATGAAGGACACGAACCCGTAGGTTGGTTGTGCAGGCAAACGGCAAGGCCTCTTCAGGAGTGTGATCAGCAAGCTTTCGACTTGCAGTTGGCAGATAGGGTAGTTGCTAAGTGCTGCTGCACTCACTGAGGATTTCGACTGATCTAGCATAGTAATGCGGTGCAGTAACAGCTTGAAGCACAAGCCGTCGAGCAGCACGGGCTGTGGTCATGGCTCTTGAAGACACGGTCATTTTGTATGTCCTGATAGCTCACACACCCTTTTTCTATGCAAATTATAATACTGCTTTTAATACTTGCTTTTAATCAAATTACAAGTGAAAGAAAGCCAAGGGTCAAGATGAGCATAATTTAAGAGTTTGATAATGAGCTAGTTTAGTTCCCATACCTGCACATGCAGTCTCACAAGCAAGCCGAGATAAACTAGGTGAGCTCAAGTTACTGAATCGACTGGTTGTAACAGCAATTCCTCACCTGGCTTTTCTCGATGCAAAGTAGAAGGAACTATGCCTTGCATTTTGCAAAGGCAACATCGAATCGCAAACGCTAGCTCCTTAACTATTAGCTACCAGCAGTGAAAGAACTAGCATTTAGTGGTAACAAGCAGCTTATTACTTGAAGAGAAAAGGGCTTTAGTTAATTAAAAAAAACAGCTTTTTCTAATCGCTCATTTACCCGATGACATCGACGACCATTCTGAGGAACTAACTCCTACGTGGAGACGGCTTTAGCTACAATGGCTATGAGGCAAAGTATCACTAGTTCCCTCTGAGGACCTAAAATAGCATTATCGACATCAGCGACTGTTTGCTTTTCAGAACCATCTTAAGTATAGAAAAACGTGCCTGATCACAAAACCGTGTCTACAGCGATTACAGGCTCTTATCAATTTCCACTTAGGACAATGGTGAAGTATTCATGCACTCATCCTGATGTTTCAGCCAACAAGATTTTTTACTTGAGGCTGAGTGAATAAACAAGAAATCGCATTTTGTTGTCGGCAAAAGGTATCTCCCAATGTTATCTAAAATCTGCTTACATCCATTACAGAACAGGATATCATTACAGAACAGGTTACCAGTGCAGCAACATACGTACCATTGCATTGACACCTCTTAAATACATTAACAAATGTATTTATAGAAGCAGTTGTATACGAATCGAACCAAACAACCACAAACGTACTTTTTGCACAATCCAATCACTTCATATATGTGAAAGGCATAGACATGAGAATGATAAGCGATTGCTGCTAAGAAATCTCGATCGGTCTGTGACACTCACTATTTTGAATATGCTGTGAGGACCGAATCTCTGTTAAACGTTTTGAATACAGGCATTAGAATGCAATGAATTCCTTCACTAAATCTAACATATAAGACCAACATGAAAGGAGTTTCTCAAGCCAAACTCACATTAACTACCGAGTGATAACAGTTTGGTCAACTAATGGCCTATCGGCATGTGCAATCAGGTGCTTAAAGCTGGTGCAAAATTCTGCAGCTAGGCTTGTCTGTCGTGAGCGTCGCAGTTGCCACATCACACCACTTCTCGCCGACCTGCACTGGCTACCAGATCGACTTCAAGGTTTTGTCGCTCACTTTTAGGTCACTTCATTCTTTGGCTCCAGCCTATCTCTCAGATCTACTCCCCCACCTGGCATCATCGTACCACCAGCTTTTCGGAATCCAACAGTTTACCAATACCTCGTACAAACCTCAAATCCTTTGGAGACCGTACATTTAGTTCGTATGCTCACAAAGCTTGGAACTCACTCCTGACTTGCGTCACGACATCTCCTGACTTGTCCACATTAAAAAAGAAACTAAATACACATCTACTTTGGACAGCATTTAATGAGTCCCTTTGATTTGTCCTTTATGTGCTCATGCTTGCTGACACTGTGCATGCTGCCACTAACCACACTTGCAAGCTGACCCTGTGTATGTCACCCCTAACCATGTTATTCGTGTTGTTCATCAAGCATGATATTACTCACCATTCAATCGTGTTTCCCTTTGTAGCAAATGTAAAGCACCTAGAAAGAGATTGAGTTCTCTGAGGATGCTTTATCAAGTGCATTATTGTTATTATTATTATTATTATTATTAATGGAACCATCTCACTTGCACTCCTGGCAGCACCTCCCCAACACCCAACTGGTTCTGGCCTCCAGTTTACAGGTAATAAAATGCCCAATAAGCACAAATTGTATATCCTTTCTGCAAGCCAAAAACTATAAGCGACCTCTAACAATCATACTAAAATTATATGCCTTTCGGAGCACAGAAAGAGTGCTTTAAGTAGGCCTTCCCAACTTATGGTAAAGGAGCTACCGGACAAAACGTTAAAGCTCTGATTAAAGGTCGTCTTATTGATCAGCAGCACCACTTCAGCCCGGACAGGTTTCATACACTGGCACAGCTCGGTGAGCTCATCTGTCTGTAAGGTGCGAACTTCATTCAGTCTTGAGCAGCATGGCAAGCCCAATTGAGGCATGCCGCCTGCTATATGATTGGTTTGCTCACACCCGGTCACGGTTCGGTCTTTCGCTTTGAAGATTTAGAACTCTTTAGCTGCATCCACATCGGCAAATGTTAGGCACGAAAGCTTTCCGCGCTGGCCTCAATTTCGAAACACGCCAAACTAATGCTGCCTCCACTGCTGAAACTGTTTGACACAGACATGACCTCGTACCTGGGCATCGAAGACTTACCACGGCAACCAAAAAAGCGCTTTCTAACCGAAGGTAATTAATGTTCATGCCTTTGTGGAGCCCTAATCCGGACATTGTCACCGGACAATTCCTGTGTGTCGTAGGGCTTTGTATGCCATCACTATTATATACTTCTCACTTTATTCGAGATGACCACTTACCTTCACTGTCATTAAACGATTATCTGATCACTCTCAGTCTATATCTTTATCTAAGCTTGTATGATATTGGATGAGAGAGGCACGTTCTCTGAATTCTCAAACGTGCGAAATCGGTGAGTAAACATCATAATTGTGTAGCTGTGTCAGCCAAGAACATTCACTAGCATGTTATAGCATCTGTAGTGGCACTAAAATAGCTTCTGTAGTTTAAACGAAGTAAATATTTCTAGTACAGCTATGGTGCTTTCTGCAGGTGAATTTATGCATTTTATTTTTGAATGCCAATCGACTGTGGGTTACACATGTTCGAGCCGAGCTATGGCATAGCAATAAAATCTCCACAGTATGTGCCATCTGTTTATACCGATGCTGGATTTTGCTGCCACTACACTAACGAGCCAGATTTGAAAGCCTTGCTGTCGTACCTTCTGAGATGTATATCAATGCTAAAATGCCTTTTGTGCAATGCAACTATGTGGCTAAAGATTCCTCCTCCAATAGAAATGACCATGCTGTTGTACACTAGTCCTATATGTATACCGCGCATTGCCTATCCTCTTGCAGGGACTTGAGTTAACACAGCAGCCCAATCCTTTATACACTAGACTGACAGACCGTAGATTGCCGACAGACGATCCTGATCATTTTCACACCTATATTCGACCTGTAACGTTCTGACTGCAAGCTGTAGTGCCTTAAAAATCCAATCGGGATTTACAGCTAAGCATTCCACGGAAACTTCTCTGATTGGATTTACAATAAACTTTTGAACAATGCTGCTCAGGGTCAAGTCCCAGAGCTAGTACTCCTGGAACTATCTGCAGCATTTGATACTATTGACCGCCAGATCCTTCTAGAGCTCTTCTCCACAGGTCTTGGTATTACTCACCTGCTAACTTGGACCCTACCAGGAGAGATGTCTGAGTGGAGAAGTAAATAGCTGCAAGTCATCAAGTGAGCCCTTAAAGTGAAGGGGACTTCTGAATTCTCTAAGGCCCCTTCTTTTAGCTAAATATATTCTCTAGCCGATATTATTGTCAGACAAAATCTTGACTTTTATTTCCACGGGGACGACACACATCTCTAACTATCCTTCGGCCGTTCTAAACCTTGATCCCCACCCGACTCACTTAAAACTTCTACAGCCTGTATCGACAACATTTACGATCGGGTGGTCACTAATTTCCTGAAGCTTAATGATGACAAGACCAACCTAGAAGCTATGGGAAAATATAGGGTCCCCTTAAGTTGCAAGACCAAGCCATTAATATTGATACGACTAGCATCACTACCGCTACGTCTGCCCGAAATCTAGGCGTCCTACCTTAACGAAGGCATTAGATTTCAAAATTTCTCCACTGTCAAGTCGGCCTATTTTCAGCTAAGGTATGTTGCCAATATCAAGGCCCGGTTAGATAGGAGTACAGCATCCAAACTAGCTCACGCTTTTGTGAAATTTCGTATAGATTATTATGATTTCCTTTATTTATTACTTCCTTTATTCACGGGCCAATGCCACTGGAGACAGCAACTGGTGAAACACTCAGCAGCTCATCTGGTCATCAACAGAGTAGCTGCCATATCAACCTACTCCAGTTTGATCTTTGCTGGCTCCCTATCAAAAATCGAATCAATTTCAAGTTGCCAGACTGGCTAACAGGTCTCTTCAACTACTTTCACCAGCTTTTTAATTACACCTCCTAGCTCGTATACACCGTGCTCTCGCACTAACATTCCTCAGCCATCTAGTCATCTCGTGGTCACTCACACTACATTGAAATATTTTTGCGATCGACCCTTCAGTTTGTACGTATGCACCAAAAGTCTGGAACTTGTTTGTGGTTAAGGTCACTACCTGCAACGACCATGACTCCTTTGAGTCTCACCTAAAGATGTATCCGTTCCAGTCAACTTAACATTTGCCCCACTTAAATTGCCTTTTATGTTCCGATGTGCTTTGCATGCATGCCTGTACATGATTTGGTGCATATTATTAGCCAGACGTCTTACTAACTGGTAGCCATTAGTGTCTCCATACTTGCTTTAGCAAGCTGATCTTAGTATGATACTTATTTGCTGTCTCATGCTCAATACCATGCATGCCACTAACCCTCGGGTATTGATTTGGTTGCACCGAGTTGTAAAGCCTCTGGATAGAGTTAAGTTGTTTAGGGCACTATAAAAACGATACATTATTATTATTATCCCCCAATTCCAATGTGAAACATGCATACTGGCTACATATTCATATTTGTGTGCTCGGGCAGCACCAATTGTGAACAATATAGCATTGCCTGCTGTCCAAATATTGCTTTGCAGGCCTGTGCCCATATGCCTAACCTAGGCACTGCATGGTGACATAAGACTCTGTTATTAATGTTGTATACAACATCAGCATTGACTTCCATGCTTATGATGCATCCAAACTTCCATAGCCCACATCACATCAGTGCACGCTAGCAGTACGTGCACATGCCTGTGTTGTCTACCAGTCCCAACATTATAGTGATGTGAAGTGACAGAAGCTCCCAACTGATGACATTTGTTCCCCCATAATATGTCATGATGGCTGAAATTACCCCAGCTTATGCTGATAATATATGTACGCTATACGTATGTGGCTTCAGATTCCCACACTTGCATGCCAAGCTCCATCCTCTGCCTGAGGTAACAATACATAAGCAGTACCAAATGATTAGACCACACGTCCCACACTCTCCATTTAGATGCATCCCGTTGTATGACAAGTACTGCCATTTGCTTGCCATAATAACTTAATATGCAAGTGTTTTACTGTCGTCGTAAATTTCCATTGCCAAGCATTCCTCAGTTGAGTACCAACATGCAGACAGAGGTCCGAACCAAGCCTAATTGTCATTGGGGTGTCCAAATATTTAAAAGACTAGCTGAGCAACTTGCAGTATGTGTAAGGTGCCAAGAAGAAACTAAGCTCTCCCTGAGGGTGTTTTACACATGATTGATTTGCAGATCTTCCTACAGCCGGACTGCCTGATCATGTAGAATAGCATGTACTAAACGTGACCATTATAGTCAAACTAAGTAGGTAGGGGTACATCTTTGCAGCTTTGTGGTGGGAGGTCGACGAAGCTGCTGCCAAGAGCCAGACCATGATCAAGCAGCAGAGAAGTTCTCATCTCCTGTCTTTGTCTGCAAGCTATTAAGATGATCAGTTCTACATAGCGGCTAAGCAGATTAAATGCCACTGGCGTGCTCCACTAGCTGCACCGGTCATGCCAAGTACCTCAGAGGTCAGTATTTTAGTCCAACCATGGGCTCTGCACCTAAATATGACCCAATTACTTTAGTAGGCTGGCACTGCAATGCACACGATATTGAAACCACATACTACATATAGCGACTGCAACTGAGTAGTCAAAAGCATTAGCAACCACCTCCCTCCACCTAGCATCCACTAGTTTCAACAAATATGACTGCATGTTCAACGACATCACAGAGAAGGAGGTTGCTAAGATTTTATTGGGGCCTTCCATATTATCCCTTGTATTAATTATGACACTTCATTCACAAAGATGATCATTACAGCGATACACCCATCCTAATCTCGTATGGGGGTAGGTTCAGCAGTCATATCCTTAATGGCTGGCTGAGTCCAAACATACCGGACAGCTGTTGAGAAGCAGAGAAGGCCGCGGTCTCCTGCCCATGGCCCCACCAAGTTGGTCCTTCCCAACTGCAACCCTGCACCAGCCCTTACCCACATCAACCAATAACATGGCAGCAATTTCGGGAGATTGGCATAAAGAACATCTGCCATTGTAGATGCAGCAATATTCGTGCTGGAAATTCTTTATTAATGCCCCTGAATGGGCAAGGCACCCTTGACTATGCCCCTGATGGGCAAATACGCCCTCGAGGCATTTTTCGGAAGTGCTCCCCATGCTAATGCTTTATTTCACTACCCCCTTCAACATTATTCATGAGCACCCTCGTGTTGGAAACTGCTATTTCCACGGTCAGTAGTTGTGTAGGTGGGTGGCAGGTGATCCGAGGAAAAAGACCTCAAACTGACGTCATCCAATATGGAAAACGTAAGTGGCAATCTGCATGGTTAGTACATTTATCACTGAACACGACGTTGAAGGAACTAAAAGTGTACCTTTAACACTGATGCTCCTTAGGTCTGTGACCTTCATGAGCAGCTTTGCAAAAAGTAAGTGCTCACATGGCCGGCGCCAGAGCAAATAGTGCTTCAGGACTTCGATCAGTTTCTCCTGATGCTTCTCCACTTTGTCCCCGTCTTGTAGACCATACCGATCTACAAGACATATGTCGGATGGTTTCCCCCATCACTGCTACGGATCCATGCTATCGCTGCACTGCACGAAACTCCGTGTATAAATCAGCAAACATTAGCTACAATCGCAGTTCAGCTTACAGAACGTCGACTATATTATACAATATGCCATCACTACTTACATGCTCCCAAGTGTACTCATGTTGGCATTTATTAACTCAAAAACATGTTAAATGTCAAAGCAAGCAAAAGAAGTACGCCTGGACTAAAAATCCCTATTGATTGCCAGATCTGATCATCAAGCAATCAAAGAGATAAGTAAACTTGTTTCTCATAGTTATTTACAGCAAGTACAAGTCAAAGCCAAATGAGGAGCAAGCATACAAATCCTTACACATAGCAGACATGTTTATTTCGACTAAGATTGTATAATGCATAGTATTATGTGCAATCGGGCAGTCCCAACAGCACGAAGATCTGTGCATCAATTTTAAGACCAAATGATTGCACGAACCAACTGTGTCGTCTGAATGATTGTAGGTGAGTGATCTGTAGCCTTGATATCCCGCCGAGACTCTCTTCCTCGATAAGGAGAAACGCCTTGTATTACAAATGGACATTTCTCGTGAGTTCCTTTATATTGAAGGCCTGTACGACTGTTCCTCCGAAATAACTCCAACAAAACACGAACTAACGACACAAATATGGTGCTGAGTGCATTAGTACCATAATAATAGCTGACTGTATAACTACCATAATAGTAATACTAGCATACACTCAAACGAAAAAGTATTTAGACGACTGAGGCAGCCGAAATGACGGCTGCTTACTTGGCTGCATTTTGAGAAAATACCGAATATGGCTGTCACCAAAAGTATGTGCAGCGGTTGCAATTAGAAACGGCAACAAGTTCCTGCAATTGTCATATATAACGCTTCATTTATTAAGTTGTTGAGACGTTGCACATCTCCTATTTGCACCGACCTGTCTGCCCACCCTGGCATAGAGCTGATCAAATGCTCACAAACATCGGCCGTTATGATACCCCAGACTCATTATGTGTTCAAAACGTGCATCAGCGAATTTGATAAGGACGGCCAGTTGCCATAATCTTTGCTCGACCTCATTCTACAAATGCTCGATTGGGTCAAGGTCCAGAGAGTCCGAGGCTCGGCCAGCCCACACCGTAACAGGAGGATAACCGATCTCAAATAAATTGCCAAAAAATCCCCTGAGGGCCCAAATGTTTTGCATCATTGTCGTGTTTGAAAATATAATCCTGTCCACGATGTGGCATCGTACCTGGAAGCCCAACGTTTTGAAGACTTTAAATTACAGTCTTGAATCATTATGCTTCGTGTGCGATGCAAGACTCCTAGGTATTTCTTGCTGAAGCACTCTCATACCATGCCATACCCCCAATTTGACAGTTGGCTGCAAGCATTTGGGTGAGTGTGCTTTGTTGGATCGCCGATGCATGTAAAGCCTTCTCTTGCCGTTCGAAAAGACCCTGAATTTACTGCCCTCACTCTATACAACTTTACCCAAATTTTCAGCAAGCCATTAGAGCCAAGCATTTGTCCCCTGTAAACGGCTTACCCTATTCTTCGAGGACAGAAGCGGTTACCTCTTTGCAACTCGAGAATGCAGACCTGTGTCATTTAACTGCCTTCTGACGATACCACGGCTAACTCGCTTCCCAGAGGATGCTCTCAGACTTTGAGCATGAGCTTGTGCCGAAGCAAAATGGTCCTTTAACACCTTCAACCTTAGGATGGTGTTTTCTTGCCTGGTGGTAGCGCAGGACGGGCCTGACCGAGATGCATTTTCACGGCTCCCAGTCTTCACTACTTTCCTCACGTTATATGCAACCATACTCTTCAATATTGATAGAGTAGAAGTAATTTTACCATAGAAGTGCCCAACCTCGTAAAGTTCCACAATTTTGCCCCTTACGGAACTTTGCAATGCGGCAAAATTGCATTACAAACCGGCATGACAGGTAGTTTTTCCCCAGCAAAATTAACAGTGCTCAATGGGTTGGCTTTACACTTCAGGTTCTGGTGCCGGCTGATGAAGGGGTCGCTTCTCGATGCTCCTTTCATGGCACATCCCGACATTTTTTTAAAGAGGGTTACAAGATTTCCTTTACTGATTTTATGCCTATTGTCCACATCTTGCATCATTGTCATTGCAATTCATGCTTGATCAATAATTAGCAGCTATAATCTTCATCCCGGCTCAGGTCCAGTCAAGAGTTTAGGAAAAGCACCTAATCGAGAAAATCTAGACCACCGAAATGCTTTTGTGTTTGAGTGTAAGGGAATCATACCAATTGGTTAGTGATAACGTGCAAGTGTCAGCACTCATAAGCACAGTAATAATAATTCACATGAACCCAGAAAAGGCTGTAAAGAACGGATGAGCTTTTAGCTTCTTTTTAAATGTCATGAAGTTAGTGGATGTCATGACATCATTTGGGAGTGGGTTGCTTTGGAAGCATACGAACTAAAAGAACAGTCCCCAAAGGACTAGATAAGGGTTAAAGGCATTGCTAAACCACTCAAGTCACAAAAGCAGGTAGTATGATACATGGCCTGGTGTGAACTTACTGTTTCCTAGTAGCTATGGATCATCCATGCGTGGACAAGGATAGAAACCACGAGAAGTCATAACAAACGGTCACCTAAAAGCTTGTCTTCGGCAGCACACCATCAAGGAGGGTGAGATGACCACTTTTCCATTCAAAAGCAAATTGACGTCGTGTCTTCTGCTTGCCACAGGCGTACCAAAGAAACTTAATAACGATGCCTTCTTTCTTCTTACTGCACACAAACAGCTTAGATGAAGATCGGCAATGGCATGGAGAGAGAAACTAACTCTATGGGAATGTTTGTACACTAAAAAACATGCCTGAAAGTCTACATATCCGATTTCACAGCAGAAAAATTTGCGAAATTGGCAATGTTTACTTGTAAATGTAATGCAATCGGAACGCAGTGGTAATAGCAACAGCATTGGTAGACAAGTTTTAAACTTATTAGGAAGACACTAAACTGAAAGACATGAAACTGGGGAAATAAACTATATTACCCGGTCTGAATATCTGACAGCCCCTGAACTTGAGCTTCAATATCGATGCTATGGAAAAACATGAAGGGTGACACGGTAAAAGAGCCCACCTCCTCGTTTGCGATATGAATGAATATGAACTAATGCTGCGCCGAAGGCCCAGTGAACATCGGGTGCTTTGCAAGCACAAGGGCAAGTTGTCTTGCAATCGGGAAGTCCACGGCTACAGTTTGCCCAAATGCATTAGGAGGCTAGCATCTATACAAGGCCAGAGAGCTTGAAGGTATAACTGAAGCACAAAAGAGTGGCCACTGCCGAGACTCCATCTTGCACAACATAAAGTGTATGTCTTAAAAGCACGTATGGGGTATTAGAGCTATGCGCTGACCTGAGTAAGTCTCTATCAATAAAAATAACAAATAAGTTGCCATCCAACTTTTAAGTTATCCAGCTAGGAAGTTGCTCGAAGAACTGGGGTGGGCCGACAGCCATGGTCAAAGTGCAGTGACAGCAAGGGCACGCTGGCTGCAAGAGCCTCAGACAACAACTGCCAACTATTGCCCATCTCGGCACGACTCAGAGGGGACTTTGAAGGGCTAGCTAGCAGTCAATCCAGGCGCAACTCGGAGGCTAATACGAAGAAATATTTCTATGAAAATTGCAGTTTATCCTGCGGGAGTAATACTCGTTGCAGCAAGTCCAACATGGTAGCAGCAGCACTAAACCCTAAATCCTGAAATCGATACCCCAAAATTCATGTTACACGTGCTTTTCGCACCATAACTACCTGCATGATCATAGGATTTTGCTACTCTTTCAATGTGGCTGTTCTGGCCATGGCATGATTTAAAAAACTAACAGCAATTACGCATAAAACTTGCATTACTCAGAAAATGGAACGCCTAACACTCACAGTAGGTTCGGCCAGCATTTCTCATGTGGCATCTGCATACAATCTGGCCATCTTCTTGGAAAGTCACCTTAAATGACTACACTAGACGAACCTCTTAATAGACGACCACATCGGCTCAATAGTCGAGTATGCCTACTTTCAGCCTTTATCCTTGCAAATATTCGAGCCTACTTAGATAAGGATGATAGCACAGCTAAGCTGGTCCGTGCATTGCAGTTGTGACATCCCACTTGACTCCCATAATTCAGTATTCTAAGGTCTTCCTTTCAGTGCAATGGTATGCCTATAGTTGCAGCTATCTGTAATCAACGTCACTCCTACCATATGTATGCCTCTTTTAGCAGACACAGACTGGCTCCCCATAAAGCAGCCCATATACTCCAAGGTTCTCCCACTCCATTTTAGGTCCCTTCATTTTCTTGCTCCAGCCCACCTATCAAAAAATACTCCTTTATCGGGCTTTGCATTGCACAGCCTGCTCTTCTGACACAAATCGTGTAGCGGTGATCTGACCAACCTCAAATCCGTTAGAGACCGTGCATTCAGTTTGTATGCCCCCAAAGCCTGGAACTCATTCCCGACTGACGTCATGACATCCACTGACTTACTATAGTACCACCGATTAGTGAGACATATGGCTAGTAACTAAATCATCGGAATCATCCGCAGGTACACACGTAAAGCACAACGAATCAGAAACACGTATAAGTTCACTGGGGCAAAGAGAAAGCTCACCGGAACAGATGCCTCTTTAGCTGAGACGTATGGAGGCAAGGTCCTTGACATGGCAAACACTTAATCACCACCTGTACCTCAGAGCATTAGCTGGGTTTGCATGAATTTCCTTTCTGCGCTAACGCTAGGTGGCACTGTCCATGTTATCACTAACCAATGGAGATGCTTCCTTTCTAGTATGTCTAAAGTACCTTAAGAGATACAGTTCATGCTATGAAAATATCATGTTATTTTTATCACCAGGAACAGATATACGTCGACATCTTAACTGGGCTAGGCACTGATCTGGAAATAATCTCTTACAAACCTTGGGAGATCAGAGCTCTAATCACCAATTGAGCAGAAACTTGAAACACTTCCCCATTTCCGGATTATATCATATTTCGGCGAATTGCCTCTTGAAACTCTTTTTAGTGCTTTTGTACGGATGAAAACACATTGGCTTTTACAGGGGTTGATTCATTTGGGTTGATTACATTGCAGAGCATGTAGCACTGCATCCAAGGATTGTTATTATTCGTTGGTTTGGGACTCATTTAAAATATTTGCCGGAGCGCCAGCAATGGAGCCCAGTTGATAGGGCCAGTATGCTGCTTATTTAAAAAACCACCACTACCAAATGTAGTTACCATTCGTAATATCTACTCATTTCTCTACCCTTTTAAGTAGTCATTTTTTGAAGACTTCAGGGTAAATACATGCTAATTTTGATTCATATGCCATTCTTTCTGACAAAATGTGAACCGCAAGATGCGAATTTGTCAGTCTTCTCATAGGAAAGGGGTTGGCTTCGAGTTGAAAAATAATGTTTGCATGGAATAATGGCCACTGTCTACACTTATGATGCAAAAGATATTAGGAAATAACATTTACTATCTAATGACAAAAAATTATTTACACATTGTACTACTCAAGCACAAGAGTTCATGAGCCTACCATTTTCTGAGCTGTCTGAGCTACAGAGAAGAGTGTGGTGCAAGTAGACGATATGCAGGTTTTTTGGAACACGTTGGATATGCTGCCTGAAAATGTCTGGGCGATTTAGGCTTTATTTTGTGGATAACTCCAATGAGTGACAAGCCCATTTTCGGATAGTGATGACGTTTGCATTTGGAGTAACAGAGAAAGAATGAATCGAGCTACAATATGAGAATGAGCTGAAGCCAAATTTTAAGGAGGCGCACACTGAGTTTACGCCAAAGAATTAAATCAAAGATCACCATCCAGTTCTATGAACAGAAGCTAGGAAACATCGGTATTCCAACTTCTCTCTTTGCTCAGATGTAAACTCACTATAACAAAATATGCGAACACATTGTGAAAGTAGTATCTCTTCAATACTCCTACCGGTCATATTAAGTATATCTTAGATAGCGAATTTGTTAGCAAAAGTGATTATAAGACAGGAAATAGCTATCTGATTTTGAACAAGCAGCATCATTACGATCAAGATCGTCTAGTTTTGAAGCAATTACATTAAAAAAAATTGAATGATTGCAAAATGAACTGTCAATGCTTTGAGTTGTATTTGTGTTATTATCTTCTTTACTGTGTCATTCAAAGCGCTAGACCGAATCATGCTTCATAGAGTAGGTTAGAGTGCACTGTGGCTGAGTTTCTAGAACCGAGTTAGGTGCACTAAGAAGATTTGGAACCACAACAATAGACAATACTTGCATCGCCTAAGGACATGGGAACATGGAGGTCAGCTAGTAGTCAGCTAGTCCTGGCCTGCCCTTGGACCGACCTGGAGGGGTGCGTTGGGAAACCAAGCCACTTGAAATGCCCCTTCACCTTCCTATGATTGGCTGCCTCTGGAAAGGTCAAGCTCTGCCCCAATGCTTGTCTTAAAAAATCCTGGCTATGCCAATGGCCAAGGACGATATAAGAAGCTATTCGAAATCAAAAGAAAAAATGTACTTTTCCTGTATATCCGACAGAAATTTCTTTCGAACAGGGCAAGGAAGGAACCGTCCTGCATTCCGGAAACAGAGAAGGTCAAAGATACAAAAAATTGCTCATGAGCCCAACACTTGATGCAAGTAGCAAATGAAAACCGCATTTTCAGAAAGCGAATGTAGAACTGACATTAAAATACCAGAAATCAATGCACCGAAAAAGAAACCATGGGTATTGCTACATACAGAACTTCTGGCACCACAACACCACAGTATAGGTATGATTACACAAAAATCTAATTTCAGAGTATGTGATGGAGACAAGCATCAAAGTCATTTATCAATATATACATGCAAACTATTGCGATGCAATCACTAACACTGGTGAACTGTCATTTTTTAGAACTCAGATGGATCCAAAGCTCCGGAACAGTCTATAAAAGACAGCAATTACATATAGCTAAAACTATGACTCGACAACAAGCTCCTAAAGTCATGCGCAATTGAAATCAGGGCCATGCTTTAGCAGGCAAATAGGATCATAGCAGGTAAATAGACTGCAGTGTAGAGTTTCTTTTAAAGTAGTCACCCACAGTCTAGTTTTATTCACTTTATCTATTGACTCAGTTACACAGTAACGATTTCCAGTTCTGCTGATGCTACTGGATAATACTAAGCAATACTCTGCCATTTGTCAGATGAAACCGGGGAATCAAGGAATGGGCGATTCTATATTGAACTGTTTATGGGGCCATCAAGGCAAGAAATGCGAGGGTCCTAGTTCTTCACGAGGTACTCACAGCTCACTTCAATAGCATAGCGCATTATTGTCAGTTCATTAATGCAGATTTACTGTGAACGAATGGATTGACGAAGTTCTACAGCTAGGACATACTTTGTCTTCATTCCACGTCCTCCCTTCTACCTCTGCTCGGTCTGCCCTTCGGTCCCAACCTTCACGTAGGCATGGCATGTCTGTTTCTAAATTATCCGTAACTCGGTATAAAAAAGGGGAATTCCTACGGCTTTATCACAAGTGAATACTAATTTGTGGCGACCAAGTGGGGGCATAGGGAAGCACCCTTCAGGTTCATGCCCTCGGTCACCTGCACCCATACGCAATTTCGCTTGCTGTGCTGATGCCAGCCTCTTAGGCAAGAGTAACCCATGTGCATCAATGGTGCAACACAGCGTTCTCTGAGGGCGCTTTATCAAGTGCAATATTATCCAACCGATGAAGTCCTCACCAGCTTTGAGCGGTGTTGCCACATTTTCGGGTATGAAAAAGGAAAAGGCAGCAGATCACACTGCCGAACCCACACACATATGGAAGGGGCCGAATGTTATATCTCGGCTAGAATATTAATGAGAGAGAACAGAGCACAACAACTAAACAAACTTCGGAAGAGTAGGCTGCACAGCAGCATGAAGACCAAGTACAGGTGACCAGGTTGGCAGAGCCTTTGAGCAGACATAAAAAAGCACACCAAGAACAGGCAGTGCATCTCTGGCGTTGGTCGTTGGCTGGGACACTTATCATGCTGGGAAAGCAGGTCGGCTCCTATGCCTGCTATTTAGAAAAAACATGCAGGATTTTGTCTTGAACAAGTGAATTACATTCAGTTTTAGCCCTGTGGTAAGGTGCTCACACTTCGCGGCCCAGGACCGTGGGTTCGAATCATGCAGCCTGCAATCATTTATTCGTTCATTTATTTATTCAGTCGTGCAGCATGCAATCCCTTTACTGCCAGATGCAAACGACAGTGATAGCCACTCTTTTGCTGCCATATAAATGAGGCTGTTGGGCCGCCAGACTTTTCATAATTTACCTTGTTTACCATAGGGTCATTGCACTGCACTGTGCATGTGGTTAACGGCTCAGCCAAAAGTAGGCCTCTTTCTAATTTAGATTTTGACAGCGATACACGACTCAAACATGATTGGTGCGTAGAGCATGGATACTGCAGTGTCTTTTGGTCGGGCTATTGGCTCAGTTGTATTTGTGTGGTTTTTTTGGCTTCTAGTAAGGCACGACAAAAACGCAGCCTTTCATTTGCAACAACATAAATGGAAAGTCTTCGGGCATCTTATCCCAGGGGGCACAGTGCCGGTTTGCCGGAGGTGGCTGCTACATGCTTAGCTTTATAAGGTGCCCATATGGAGATGTCTTCTTGCACATCCTCGTACAATTTCTCGACAAAACAGACCCCTGGTCGGCCTGTTCGTTGAACACAGCTGCAATCGAGTCCTACTGCCGACCCGATCACTTGGCTGCAAGGCTTGCAATTAATGCACTGGCAGCTTAAAAACAAACAAATCCTAGGTAGCACAGCCAGCCTCCGATACTTCATGCTGAGCATGAATATACCCGCAGGCCGTTTGGGCAGTCACGCACTCAATGACCGTGAGATATAGTGCGTACATGCCTCTCCAAGCACATGCGCACAAGCATATGAAGGCATGCAAACTGGGAGGTGCGTGCATTAGAGGAGAGCACCTACCACCAGAGATGAGGCATATCGCTGCCATCAATGCAAACACAGTCTCATCTAGCTTGAGGTTGGCCAGTGCCTGGGCAAAGTCAAAGACAGAGTGGGCAAGCTGGCCAAATCCGCCAAGATCCAACTCCTCACGAGTGACCATGGTGCCATTGGTGAATGCTAGCGAGTTGCAGTCCTTGCTGTACCTCATGCACAAACGCAGAATCTACCAAAGTCAGTGCAGCATATGCATCAGTGATGACAAAACTGCAGGAAATCGTGGCACGACACTGGGATGCCATCACATGCATCTTCAGGAGAGTAAAGTCACAGATAATCACCAGAATAATTTAGCTATGAGCAAAACCGTGAATCCATCTTGCTCCAGCAGACCAACACACAAATCCTAATCATATGGGTTCGCGCAACCACACACTGGCAGCCTTGGCCAATGAATTAACCAAGTGGTCCCATGGTGGTTTCCAGCACACTGGGCGCACACACTAACTACAGTGCAGCTAAAGCGTGCATATTCATGCAAAATTCCACGCGTGTTAAAGCTTAGCAATAACCTGATGTGTATGTGTACATTTCTAAATATAAATCTAAAATACGCGCTCTTTCCTGCATGCATGTCAGTGACGATCGCCGAGCCGGCCATTCTAATAATGGCCTCATCGTGCAATACCTTTTTCATCGTAGCATGGACTCAGGCATGCTCCGGCTGCTTGGAAGAAATGCACAAATGCAGCAGCGCTATTGCTTAGCCGAACCATCAATTCCCACTATGCTGGCAACATCCCAAGTAAGCAGCTAAGGATGACGACCTTCCGAGTCATAGGCTCATATCTCGGTAGCAGCTGCAGGTACCTTTTCAGCGATGGCATTAGCAGTAGGCTAAAGTACAGCATCCTAGGCAGTGAAATTGAGTTTTTTCCTTAATCTAGAGGGCGATGGTAGACAATCGTACAAGCAGCAACTAGATTAAGCCATTTTTGATTGCCACGTTGTCAGCTACTAGCACTAGCGTGATATCAATCACCAAGTGTGCGTACAGGTGTGTCTGTTCCACCTAGTTAGATATTCAGCTGGCTGGTCTCAATATGGCGGAGGCACTGGAAAGCAAAGTGCCAACCAAGCACTCTAACAAACCTTATCGGCTCATCAGTCCACACAGAAACAACGAACACTGAAGATACATCGGCTATTCATACAACCATCAGAAACACAGCATCGACGAGCTCAAACCGTGCTTTATCTATGCCTGCTGCCAGGCCCTGGCGATAGCGGTTGTGCAGTAGCGATGTAAGCCGTGAATCAGGTCTGGGCAGATTTTCAGAGTTTGTAACTTCAACATTTCTATTAAACACTATATCTGATCAGGCTACCATACAGTTGGAAAAATTAGCACTCTAAGCTGTTGAGCCGATGTGCAGCTTGCAAGGTCTCGGCAGTACAATGTAAGCCTTGGCTCTAACTGGTGAAGCGGAAGTGGCTGGACCGCTCAGTTTCATAATTAGCAGTCATCTCTTGCGATTGATTGCAATTGTGCGCTGTCGGCGCACTGCAAAATTCTCTAAATTAACTCAGTCGGAGACTCCTACAACACGTCCATCTGGCTGTGGAGGCGATCAGGAAAATGTTCGGCTGCTCAAATTCTGGCCGGCCTGCTAATTGCCACCAGGACGTTGACTGCACCCAGACACCTCAGCACTCGTTTTCCCCTTTGCCCAAGACCAATTACTTAGCTCCCTCGCTTTAAACAGCTACAAAAGCACAAGAATCAAGAATTCTGGCCGCGACAGCAGACCCCTTACCACTGGCTCAGCAGCAGCAGCAGTGCCAGCCGGCCTTCACGGGCTCCAGGGCGAGGCGGAGCGGCCACAAGCAAGCTATGCAGCGACTGAGGGCTTGGCAGGCACTGACCATGATCTCGAGGCAGGCGGCCTTGAGCAGCGTTATCTGGTCGGAGATGTGCAGAGTTGTGAAGCAGGGCAGCTGCTTGGCAAAGTCGACGACCTTGATGATGCCCTCCGAGCTCAGCTCTTTGACGCTCTCCCAGACGACCGTCTTGACGCTGGCTGTAAGCGGGCTGTCGGCTGCGGCCGGGCTCTGCACGCCACTGCTAACCGCTGGCGGTGAGCCGCTGCTGCAAGCTGACGACGACGACGACTCGGAGAAGCAGCGCCCGGCGGCAGCGACGGCCGGCGAGCCGTGCGGCAGCACGACGAGCCCCTCGACCAGCGAGGCCGATGCCGCAGGAGCATTACTGCAGCAGCCTTGTCGAGTGTCGATGGAGGTGCCGACTCCACCAGCAGCAGTGCCGGCCGCTGAGCGCTGCTGCTGCTTCGACCTCGTCTGCAAAGCGCATCGCAGCCGATGCTCAATCGGTGAGCGCACAGTAGAGTGAACGCGTCGGCCGACCTCTGCGAAGAGCACTGGCAGAGATGGATAATGCCCCGAGTGGCAGCAAAGCATGGCGAGAGAGCGAGCTGCGCGAGTGAAGTGCAACAAATCGACAACAAAACCGGCAGCGGCCGACTCCCACTGGCTCGCCTAGTCGCTCTGTGCGAAGCAAGGTGGATGCATTGGACTTTGCTCGTGCACGAGCTTTGCTGGACACGAGCAGACCGCAGGACACAGGCAGACAGCAAGAAACGAGTAGACGGCAAGAGCAGCGTGCACCGAATCGGCGACCGAGATGCAGCCTCACGGGCAGTCTTCGCAAAAAACGAGCGAATTCAGACTAGCTTTGCCGTCGTCCTACAAAGACCACAGACGACCTGCCAGCACACTTGGCTATAAGGACGCTAACGACGTCAGGGCGCTAACCCCTCACCACTCGTCTTCCCATTGGTCCATGACCAATTGGTAGCTAGATGGCTTCAAACCGACTGAGGAGGAGTAAAGCCTTGTGACAGCTTCAGCTGTCGAAACGGATCGAGTTGGATGTATGCTAGATCTGTTGGATTTGTTCGAGTTGGATCTGTGGAGTATCTGGTGTCAAAAGTCACGGGTTCAATCAAAAAGGACGACACTTAATGATTGAGTTTGTCTAGCAAAATATGCTTCCAGCAGTCAGACACAACAGCAATATTTTCTTTCACGACTGGAGCAAATGCACGAGAAAGTTCGCTCTAAAGTACGCTTCAAAAAAGAAGCCAGTGCATACTAGAAGAGTTAAAGGAACTCGTGACAATGCTCTTAGAAGGCAAGTAGAAAAATGCTCGCATGTCTGCACACGCAAGTCTAAAAGCATGAAAGCAACTACTATAACCAAATTATGTGTGTGTGCGCAGAAGCAGATCTAGGATTTTCATCTACAGGATGCAAGGCCCGTACGATTTTCACGTAGGGGGCAAGACCCTCAAGATTGTCGTGTAGGGGGCAAGATCTGCAAGTAATGAAAAATATTATAGCACTTAATCTTTAGTTTTTAGTCGACACAAACTCGGCAGTTGCTCATAAACTGAAAGTCTGACATCTTTTTGTCGTTGGTGACGGTCGGTGAGCATAGGAAGAGGGGTACGTCCAGGTTGCTGCCACACTATAGGGGACGCAAATGCCACATCGCCACCTGCCTTTGCCGATGTGTGTGCATGTGCGTGTGCATATGTGTGTGCGTGTGGCTCTCCTCCCTCCCTCCTTCTGTCCGTCTGTCTCCTGCCTTTGTCTAAGGCCATGTCAGTGAAAATGAAGACTAGCTGTGGTGATGGTCTTGTGAATTAAACTGTTCAAAGCCAAAAGGCTGGCAAAGAGGATGCTACTGAGTCTTAGCCTGGCAGAAAGATGTTCCACCTTAACGGCACACGTCATAGGTTCGAGTCCAGGCAATTCTTTACTTGTCACTGCAAGCAGGTGCACGCACTTGAATCCTTTTCTGCCGAGACTATTGAATAGGCTGATGTTTGCTTTCTACTTTTGTAAATCCCAGTTACCAGCACTTGACCACGGTTGCACTATGGAACCTACAATTAAGAGTGCAAAGTCATTTGTTCCAGTCGAATGCTTAGATTTCCTATGAGGGTGTAACCCCATTTGGTTAAAAAAAATTGACCTACATCCCGGTCTGATTGTCTGCACAGCAGGCACTTAAATCATCTATTGCTGCATTTTATTTTACTCTTCTCGGCTTAGATCCTAGGCTGCCATGTCATTACCGCCCCGAAGCAACAGCCACTCGACTGCTGCTACTTTTGGAGACTAAAAGTTGAAATTCCCTGGGACCGCGAGCTCGCTCGAGGGTCTCCGAGGTTCGGTGTATGGCCAACCAGCAGAGCTCCTTAAGCAGTGCTGCACTCTACTTGCAGAGTCTTCTCCTCCATTCCCCCAAATCAGACTCGAAGCCCGATCATTCTGTACGCTTGGATGAAGTTCTTAGAAGCCAGCGGAGAAGGATGTGCACACTATTTGAGCCTGCGAGTTACAAGCATCGGGATGGAGGCAGTGTAATTTCCGCGCACACGTGCACGGGCAGGAACGAGCAAGCAGCTGAATGGAGCAGCCTCAAGAACGGCTGGAGCCGCCAGGCTCGCTGCCGCAGCCACAGCAGCAGCGAGGGACTGGCGCCACTCGAGGCAAATGGCACTCTCTGAGCAGCGGCATCGGCATCAGCAGCAAGTAACACGCTCACCGAGGTGGTGGGGACGGGCGAGTGGTCGGGCAGCGTGCCCACGTGCGCGCGCAGAACCAGCTGAATGAGCTCCTTGTCTGCGTCGCTCAAGAGACCGGTGCCGCTCGGCTCGTCCGACTGGTCCTTGGATGTGCAGGGCGAAGAGTCGTCTATTGCGTCCTCCTTTTTTCGCTTCTTGTTTCTGTCGTTCCGCACGGCTGCCAAAGGAAAGGCTAATGTCGAATCTGCTTTCCACCGATTTGCTGCCACTTCTGCTAGAAGCCGATTGTTAGGAGGGAGCACTCCGGCTGTGGCGGCACAATGGCAGCTCGTGCCGTCCCTCTGCACTCTCAGCGCAAGAACTCGCGAGCCTCTGCCCGAATTGCTCGAGCGCTCGCTCGATCGATCGATCGCTTCCACGCGAGAATAAAGCCAGCGCTGCACGGCCAGCAGCAACTGTGCAACGACGAATGACAAAACAACAGCAAAAGACTGGCTTGCCTTCTTTGGACATCCCCTTTTCGTAGCATTTCCTGAGGCGGCAATGCTGGCACCGGTTGCGCGTCGTTTTGTTTATTTCGCAGCTACCGTCTTTCTGGCATGTATACTGCATGTTCTTTTGCACACTCCTTCGGAAGAAGCCCTGAGAAATGAACAGACACGAACGCTGCAAACAGAGCACGGCCAACGGTCGTTTCATTGACAACCTAAGCATTAACAATGCAGTGCCGTTGCTGCCAGATCGTACGACCATTGCTACCGCCGAGAGATGCAGACGAGCTCGATTATTGGAGTCCATGCTTGAAGTGCCACAATCTTTTAAGCATCAGAGCCGTAGAGCCGCGAATTGAAGTATCGCATACTATGCAGTCACTAGTGCCTTTCTTATGCTTTTAGGCGACCCGTGGGCTATGCTGCATGGGCAGCACAAACCCATAGCTTCTCCTACAGTATTGACACTAACTTGTATGCAGATGTGCACTCCCGGCCCTATGGTGCTGTGTGTGCAATGTGAGTGTCGCGCCCAAGGTAAAAACAGTCATGCCCATTGGCTATGCATGCACCTTGGGATAGGAGTATTTCTGATGCAACTGCAATTAGTAACTCCATAGTAAACGGCTACCGATAAGCATGGCTCTAGCCACCACAATAGCAGAAATCGACCAACGTAACCCTTTAAAACCGTCATTTTTTTAAATCCTCATGTTTCTAAAGAATCGAGCTGTATTAAACATGAGTATGGGCATGCTTACATGTAAAATAGTGAGACATGTGTCTGCCTCATGTCAGCTCTGTGTCCGCCTTCTAGACGGTGGCTAGCACTGCTGAACAACGGCGAGACAAAGAAACACTGGGAGTTCAATAAGGGCTTGTTACTTGCGCTTCACAGACAAGGCATTAGCAACAGAAAGGGCGCTCGTCCTCCTGTTCTTATCGGTGACGTGGGCACATTTCTGCTCTTTAAGATGCGAGGAGTTCTTTGAAGGCTGTCAGAAGTATGCTGCTAAACATGCTACATCGATATGCTTCGGAGAGAAGGAATTCGGAGGAATTGTTCTGGAGGCTTTTTTGGGGATAATTATATGTATCGGTAAGACTAGGACTCGAAGCATACTGCAAAGAGACCCAAAACAACTTTTTGAGCTAGTCATTGAAACCCCAATACAGCATCTAAGGGAAGACTTAGACCGGTAGGTAAGAGTGAAGCAATCCAAATCCACCAACCTTGGTGACCGGTTCTTTTCAAGCAGCTTCGACCGCTTCTGGGGTCGGGTACTCGTTTTAAAAGCTGGGTAAATCTATGCCTAGCCCGGTGAGAAGGTCATTGACAAAGTAAGTGGGCCGGCCTACTTCCTACCAAGTAAGAAGGTCGAGACTTTGTTCTACATACTTCCCTTAGTTTAATAAATATTCTTAAGCATGGCGATTTTAGTGGGGGGAGTCCGACGACCGATCACTGTCACCGATGTCATTGAAGTGCGTAAATACCCGTGGACAAAAGTGTACATCCCAAATCTGGGTCTTGGTGTAAGCATAAGGCACTAGCACTTCATGGACCAGGTCATGGGTTTGAGTGCCGAAGCAAGCAATCCTCGTTTCTCACTGCTTGAGGGAGATAGCCATTGGGGGTCTTCTGCTGCTATATACAATCAGCCGGAAAAAAAGCTTGCAGTATGGCAACCGCTGCTGTGGCTGTAAATCCGTTTCAATAATAAGATTTTCTAAAACGCCCGGCTTACTATAGTTATGTGCAGCATGTGAAAATATTCATTGACAACCCAAAAACAAACACATCTGCTGTTGGTATGCATGCGTGTAGTGTGCACGATTCTTTATGATCTCCATTCTCAAGCCAAGTACAGAGGCCACCAGCTTCGGCTGTTTCTTCTGTTGCAGTGCATTCCACTGAGCAAGAGTTTTAGTGAAAATGTCGGCTACTGGTGCAGGCCAAACCCCCTCCCCCCTTGGCCGCCTGTTGATATCATTCCACAGTCGTCTTGTGGAATTCCAATTGGGCGACTGACTGGGCCACTGCACCAGCACCAAGCAAGGATTCGTCAACCGTCAATTCGTCAACTTCACTGGCCTGGTAGTGTGCTTAGGGTCGTCATCTTGCTACCAAATCTAACACACTGCAAGCAGAGTATTTGAGCTTTGAAATCCAACTTGCTTGACCAACAATAACTTGAGCACAAAGCAATCTTTTCATGATCGGATCGGCTTCAAGTGCAAAGTCAGCCTTCGTTGCAGCAGTGAGCTTTAAGGTCAAGGACATTAAAGCAACAGCTCTCACCCACAGCCCAAGCAAAAGTGAGACCTGGCTTCGTGTCCCTACTAGGACCAATTCGTTCCTTTCCATAATTAAAAGAGCGATTCCGGCTGAGCACCCAAGGCTCGAGGATAAGATCGAGTGGCTGCACCGGTGACGGTGGACAGCCTTAGCCTGCACCCAGCCGTGCTGCAGCAGCGGCAGCACCATGACCAGGCAGCCGCGATATGATCGGGTCTTGGGGTCACAGCAGGGGGGCAGGCACGTCACTAGTTGCTACAGTGGGATCGGTGGTGCTTTTCAGCTTCCCGGTGGATCGGTAGTCGAGTGGTCCTGCCTCATAGCCATAGCATTGCCCTACCCCATTAGCCCCAAGAGGAGATAGCACGACATGGCTGCAACGCAAAAGTAGTCCCAGAGGCCAAGATAAGGCAAGTTGATGCGCGCTTGATTCACAATCAAACTTTGGATTGGCGGGCGCGCAGGCTGCGCACAGGCCTGACGTCTTCTTGCATGCAGTCCAGCAGGCATAAATCAAGCTGTGAGAGTCGAAGGCCTTTTTCTGCTCCAAGGGTCTGCGGTGCCACTTGCCCACTCTGCTACTTACGAGAGCGCTTTAGGTCGATGCAGTGCCTGACGTGCATTCACAAGAAAGGCATGGCAGATTGACCTTCTACAGCTACAGCTGCTGCTGCCGCTGCTGCCACTGCTGCTGCAGCCTGATCCACCCAGTTCTAAGCTATTTGACCAATAATGAGCCTGGCTGCATATATAGCATGTGGCCTTGAAAATTGTTGATACCGGCAGAGCCCTAGAGGCAAGCCTGGAGCCATGCACAACGCCCTGGGTCTTTGCCCACGAGGTGAGATGCTCACTCTTCATGACCCAGGTAGTGGACTTGAGGCCAGCAGCAGGCAATCCTTTATTGCCAACTGCAAGCAGTGGTGATAGCCATTAAGGCTGCTATACAAATTAGGCTGCTGAATCAGCTAAGGCGAAGTGTGCACATATGTAGCTAACGGTTCAATTAAGCTCCATGCACGAACTAAGGGAGCTGGTCAGCAGCAGCGGCAGCAACAGCACCAGCAGCAGGACGGAAGCCGCACGGTGCCGGCAAGGAAAGGTCAGCAGCAGTTCTGCACGTGTGCATGAGCCTTCCTTTGCTTGCCACTCGTCCACAGCCAGCACTGGCTGATGAGCACCAGAGACAAGCTACGACAGAACTCATCTCACTGTCTCTGTCTGCCATTGCAGCAATGCCAAAAACTATCAATATTTTTGGAGACATGCCGAGAAAATGTCTCACGAGAACACCGTACAATCAGATCTGTTTTGTTGAGAAGTGAGACCTGAGAGGGACTTGAGAATTGAGGCCTGAGAGGAACTCCGCTTGCCTCCGCAGTGCCCACGGCGCGCGCCTGCTTGGAGCGAGCAGCTCCCGCGACTTCTTGGCGATGCGGGTCGTCCGATGGAACTAGTCAGAACAGCAGGAGCAGCCCCACGTACACAGCAGCAGCGAAATGAATGTTAGTTTAGTCGCTGAGACCCCCGTCCCACCGTGGGTAAGGATTGGTAGTCTCAGTTCATCCAGAGCAATGGGAGAGCAAACAAAGACAGCACCGCTCCATTTAGGGGCTATTGCTTGACAGGGCCCCTAAATCCGCTAAGCATATGCATTGATGCTTTTCGAGCCATAGCGAGCACTGGCACAAATTGGTGAAGTGGGGAAAAACAGTACACACATAGGCGACTATTGCAGCTAAACCAAGAGATCAGGAATGTTAATTCAGCCATCCCGGGCAGGAACTAGCCAGGCCTCGCCCAGCCCGGAAAAAGAACAATATCGATGCCCACTCGTCTGTGCTTTCCAGGTCCCTCCCCCCCCCCCATCGGCACTAGATAGCTACACTGCCCACAGGATCATTACCACACATGATCATTACCACGAATTCTGGTGGCCAAAGCCGCTCTATGAATGCCGGCCAGTCAAAGAATGCCAGCATCCCTAACAATGCCAGCAGCTCCAATAATGCCATGCCCCTAATAATGCCTTATGAATGCCGACCAGCGCTGAAGACAGCGAACGGCAAGGCACCGTGCCTGCTTGCCGGGTCAGCTTTCAGGCTCGCTAGAATGTCGGAGCCAAGCCTGACTGGACGATTCGAATGCGATCATCGAGCCTGGCCGAGCACTCGGCTGCCCGCAGCATCCTTCACCTTGCATCCCTCGCACGAGCTGACGCCGTAGTGGTAGCCTGACGACTTATCCAAGCACACGACGCACGGCTTGTAGACCCGGGGAGGCGGTGGCGGCGAATCCTCACGATCTCCATCTGGCCCCCGACAGTCTCCATCGTTGGTGCTGGCCGGCAGCTGCATGCTGATGGAGTTACCTAACGATCAGCAAAAAGCCAGCTGAACGTTCAAGCTGTTTTGCACTTGGGCTTCAGCATTGGCACTCGGCCTGCGGGCAGCGGTGGCAACGTTCGTGTGCACTGCATTACCCCCACCCCAATACAGTCACGCACTGCTTATATCGACAAGGGACACTGCCTCGTCGAAAGAAGTTACCATTAACTAGCTGCCTGTTAAAATGTGGTCAAAAAAAAGGATCACGTGCATGCAACAGAAGTGTTCAATCGTCGGCATCGACCTGCGCCTGCCACGGGCAGGCTTCGGAACAATGGCCACAAAGAGCCCTAGCAAGTACGACATGCTACGAAAAGAAGACTCGCAGTGAGTAGCATAGAAGTAGCAGCTCAGGACTGCTGAAAAGGATGAGCCATAGTCGGCAGTAGGAGAGTAGTTGTCGTGTAAAAATTGTGGAAGCGAGTTCCTCAGTCTAGGACCTGCAGAGCTACAGCTTATGTCGCCAACGGTCTTTAAGCGGAGGAATGGAACAGCTAATTTATTGTCCACGCAGGACCTGAGGACACGAACAGGCTGAAACTTATGCAGCAGCTCAGCTAGGTACAAAGGAGCCAAGCCGTGGCAGGCCTTCTGGGTCAGCGTAAGAACTTTGCTCTGTATCCGTTGCTCAACCGGCATCCATCCTAGCTCTTTTAGCAAAGGAGACACGTGGTCAAACCTCCCTAAAAAAAAGCATCCCTAGCAGCCCTGGCCAGAGAGCTGATTTCTTTAACTGCTATACCGTCATCAACCAAAGCCTAACGTTACTCAAAAACTGGAAAAGTGGGTCGGCTAGCATATCTCCAGTGGCATCTGTCCGAAATCTGGGTGTGCTACTCCAAAGTGACCTTTCACTAGACGACCACATCAGCTCCACAGCTAAGTCGGCCTACTTTCAGCTTTGTATCACCGCAAATATTATTTGGGCCTGCTTAGACGTGATACCCGAGCAATGTTGATCCATCCATTTGTGACATCCTATCTCGGCTTTTTCAACTCATCACTTGCAGGTCTCCCAGCCTAAGCCATAAGATGCTTATAGTTGGTGCAACTCTGCAGATAGGCTTGTCTGTCTTAAACGTCGAAACTGCCACTTTAAATCACTTCATACCGAACCTGCACGGGCTCCTCATCAAGCAGCATATCCATTTTAAGGCTTTGACACTCTCTTGTATGTCATGCTGTTAACTCAAGTCGTTTAGCTGTGCTACTAACCAACCTCCAATCCTTTGGCGACAGCATGGTCAGTTCGAGTGCTCCTAAAGCCTGGAACTTACCCACGACTGATGTCACGACATCCCCTTACTTGATGACCATTTTTATTAGTAAGCACATCTGCAATAGGCCGGCTCCAGACTACTGCCTTCAAAAAAAGCATAAGGTCGCACGGCAAGCATCTACCGATAGCAGCCTTTTGCAGTGATGAAACAATTATTACAACATGAACGCTTGCCATCCACCCATAGAGTTTGCAGAGCATCGACTGTGTGCTCTGCCATCTTTTTGGGATGCTTGACATCTAAACCATTTTAAAAATCTATCATTGAAACGCTATCAGCTACTAATACACATGCTTAGAATAGACAGTATATAGAAAGTCTTACAGCAAATAGATTAGATACTAACTATGATGGATATTAGAATACTAACTAGATACTAACTGCAAAGCCCTGCAATCTGCAGTATGACATTCACCATCAGTGCCACTGAACGTTCAAGAATAACGGCCAGAGTTAACCGAACAAACTCGTTTCTGGGCTAGTATAATTCTGCATCATCGATTTACTTCAAAACGAACTAAAAATTCTGATGAAATAGTGGTCTACAGCCATGAGATATGCCTTTAGCTGACCAGTGAGGCTCTAGAATCAGCTGACCTTTTAACCAATTGGAGAGAACAGTAATTTGGGTAAGTCGTAAATTACCCAGCCAGTGATGTGTGCCTGCAAGCCTAGCTAGCTACACATGAGTGTCACATGAAACCACTATGGAAAACTGGAGACAAAAAAGACGCCATGAGTTAAACTTGCCTTCCAAAAGTTTCTACATGCCTTGCCCATCGATCGGAGTCCGGTTATTGTTAATGCCGGTATTAGAGTAGGCAATTAGACTACACTAATTAATAAAAAATAATAATAATAATGCACTTGATAAAGCGCCCTCGGAGAATTTAATCTCTTTCTAGGCACTTTACATTTGCTGCAAAGGGAAACGCGATTGAATGATGAGTGACATCATGATTGATAAACAACATGAATAACATGGTTAGGGGTGGCATGCACAGCTTCAACTTGCAAGTGTGGTCCGTGGCAGCATGCACATTGCCAGCAGCCGTAAACACGCGAAGGGCGAATCACAGGGACCCACTAAATGCTGTCTTAACTAAATAGGTGTGTTTTCAAGTTCCTTTTAAATGTGGTCAAGTCAGGGGATGTTCTGACGTAAGTCGGGAGTGAGTTCCAGGCTTTGTGAGCATACGAACTAAATGCACGATCTCCAAAGGATCTGAGGTTTGTACAAGGTATTGGTAAACTGTTGGATTCCGAAAAGCGGTGGTACGATGCTTGGCCTGGTGGGGGAGTACATCTGAGAGATAGGCTGGAGCCAAAGAATGAAGTGACCTCAAAGTGAGCTACAAAATCTTAATGTCGATCCGTTGCTTGACTGGTAGCCAGTGCAGGTCGGTGAGAAGTGGTGTGATGTGGCAACTAAGATGCTCATGACAGACAAGCCTAGATGCGGAATTTTGCACCAGCTGTAATTGCTTGATTGCATATGCCGGTAGGCCAGCAACCAGTAAGTTACAGAAGTCAGCAAGCAGTGAGTTACAGAATTCGACATGTCACAAATGCATGGACCAGCTTAGACGTGGTATCCTTATCTAAACAAGCCCAAATTGTAGCAATGTTATGTATCTGAACGTATGCAGACTTGACTGTGGAGCTGATGTGGTCGCCTAACGAGAGGTCACTTTGGAACATGACACCTAGATTTCGAGCTGATTCAACAGGAGATATGCTGGCAGAGCCAACTTTGAGCGTCAGCCTTTCCAATTTCTGAACCACGCTGGGTTTGCCCATAACTAGTAAGTTAGTTTTATCATCGTTTAGTTTTAGAAAATTTGCTGCCATCCATGTGGGGATGTCATCAATACATGCAGCAAGTGAGTTGAGAGAATTCGAGGTGCTCGAAGGCTGGGAGCAATCAAAGCAAAGGCACAACTGAGTGTCATCCGCATAGAAGTGAAAGCCTAGATTGTGCTTGGCAATCACATCAGCAAGAGGGAGAGTATAGACCGTGAAAAGAACCGGACCTAGCACGGAGCCCTGAGGTACCCAATATTTCAGAGGTACCTCGGATGATCTTTGTCCATTCACATCAATACTCTGGAGTCTCCCACTGAGATAGGATCTGAACCACTTCAGAGCAGTGCCAGTGATGCCCAGGCGAGATGAGAGGCGCTCTAGAAAAACTTTGTGATCGATAGTATCAAAAGCTGCCGAAAGATTGAGCAAAACAAGCAGAGACACTCTACCCATGTCTCCATTCCTAAGTAGGTCGTTGTACACCCTAAGCAATGCTGATTTTGTGGAGTGATTAGCTCTAAAGCCAGACTGGAACTTACTAGCAAGGTTTGAAGTTTCAATATGAGTTCAGCTGGTCCGCCACCACCCGTTCCAGTGTCTTTGATAGGAATGGTAGAAGGGAGACTAGGCGGTAGTTGCTTAAGTTCTCTTGGTCTAGTGTCGCTTTCTTGAGAAGTGGCCTGACTACAGCTTTTTTGAAAGGTGCTGGGACATGACCTGAGGCTAATGACATATTAATGATGTTAGTTATGTATGGCAGCAGCAGATCAATGCAACGTAGGAGCAGGACAGTGGGAATAGGGTCCAGACGACTAGTTGTCTTCTTTGATTGGGATATGAACTTCAGGACGAGATAATTAGTGACCTGCTTAAATGTAGACATTGAGGCGCAGCCAAGAATCGGGGACAGCATTCTAGGGAGGATGTTGTCATCGCAGGGATGGACTCCCTGATCATGTCTATCTTCTGCACAAAGATTCGAGAGAAGCGATCGGCTAGATCATCAAAAGGATCATCGGGTCAGGAGCTAATCTGGGAGTGGTTGAGGAGATGGTTGATCGTCGACATCAGCATTTTTGGATTGTGCATCTGTGATTCAACGTTTTTATAGAAGCTAGACTTGGCCTTTGCTAGGATCGATCGGTACGACCTACAGTAGTCTTCATATGCCTGTCGATGGACAATCAGCCCTGATCTTGTGTATGCTTTTTCAAGCTTTCGTTTAGTAGACTTGGCTAGTTTAATGTCTGTGGTAAACCATAGGCCGTCTGGGCGAGGGCGCACAGTGCGCTTAGTCAGAGGTGCAAACTCGTCGAGCGTGTCAGCTAGTGTCGTGTTATAGCTATCTACCAATGATGACAGATCGGAGGGAGGACTGAGCAGTAGAGGCGAAGCAGATATTCTCGCACGGACAGCATCGATGTCAATGGTCTTGAGGTTTCGTTCCGTTTCTTGAGGATTCACAGGTTATTTTAGAGGAAGAGGCAGGCACACACTGTAGATTGAATGAGATCGGCATGTGGTCAGATAAGCAGGATTTGGTAATAATTGGTGATGACAAAGTGCAGTTGTATGAGAATATCTAGTCGAGTGTGTGACCCTTGATGTGAGTAGGGCCATGATTTAAATTGTAATGATCTGTCAATACAAGTTTGCCTTAGGCCAGTTTGCAACGTTTGGCTCGGTGAATAACTGCTTTGGCCGGCATCCGAGTCAGTGGCTCCCGTGTAAACGGATGGGTATTACGGTCACGTGACAATTCCCTGCCCTCTTGGAGGCCATACAAAAAAACCTATTTATGGCTCCTTTCGTCACCGACGATGCCTCGGCCAATGGTGAGCTTCGGTACCTGGATGTCTCGTTGACTTGTTGGGGCCAGCCCGTGCCATATTGACACTCGGTACTCGATCAGAACATGTCGCCAGATGCACAGCTTTCTGGATATATAAGAGCAGTTTTGATATCGATACATGGAGATGGCAACTCAAACCTAGAGATCGTGAGGGGACTGAAGATCTCAGAGGACACTGTTAGGAACAGTATTAGGAAACATCTGGACAATTGTAGCACTGAGTCACTGCCAGCTCTGGTCGCCCTCGAGTAACTTCTCTGAGGGAGAACTGGCTCCTGAAAAGCATGGCTCTGAAGGACAGGTTTGACACTACTAAAATGAACTACAAGAGTCTCTGCCAAGCTACCAGAACGGTCGTAACCCAAAATACAGTGAGTAGATGGCTTAACGAACAAAGACAGGATGCATGACTGGCCAAGTGCAAATCATTGCTGACTGTATACCACAAAAAAGCAAGGCTGGGTTTTGCTCGCCGATACCAGAACCGGACAGCTGAGCAGTGGAGCAGAGTGCTGTGGGCTGGTGAGCCCAAATTCAATCTCCTTGGCTGCGACAAAAGGAGGAACTATGTTCGCCGGCAAATAGGTGAAGCGTATGTGGATGGTTGTCTGCAAAAGACCGTGAAATTCGGTGGTGGAAGTGCAATGATATCAGGTTGCTTCTCTGCTTCCGTTGTTGGGCCTCTGCACAGAATTCAAGGAATCAATATATGTCACAATTACAATCATCGTCAGAAATCACAATCATCACCAACATTGTCGTCAAAATCCATCACAGCCATAATCAATGTTGATCGTAATCTCTCATTCGTGTTGGCTGACAGGTTTGGGTTGTGGCCCATAGGCATCCACAATGATTTCCCAACCGCTCACGGCCTGCTGCGCACTTCCTTTCCAGCCTGCCCTTTTTTGTCTTCACCCAAACCTAGGCCCACCATCAGTCTACTGTCCACACCCCATGCCACGTCAGTTTCTGTACAACTATTTGCTGCAGAGCCCCTTAACCGTAATATCTACTGATTGATCTACCCTAATGATTTCACTAGGTTACAGCCGACTCTTCACTTCCATTAACCACCCAATTATCAACTTACATAGGTTGAATGACCCATCATTTTTCGCAAAAAATATGAGCTATAAACTACTGCAGCAGCTACTCACTGGTCCTACAAGCTCTCTAGATCTATGCTTGACACTATAATTATGTCTAGGGATGCCTGCCGTTGAACGTACATTAAGCCACCCACCAGTGCAGTAACTATCAAACCTAATCATCTGATGCTACCGCCATTGAAAAATTTTCGGCTAATCTAGTCAGTACACCATAGCTTCACTATGTGATGCACTGTCCCCCTCTCGTCGGTCGAAAAAGAGTTGATATGACACTTGCCTTCACATTTGGAGGTCGTGAGCTTAGCTCCCGTAGACGACCAGACATATCAGTCTTTCTTTTTAGGGCTACGAAATCCTGCCACCAGACATGTCAGTCATTCCTTGTAGCACTACGAAATCCTGTCACGTGTTGCAGCATTGTGTTACAACAAATAGTCGTGACTGGCTGCTCACAATGTTCACGCCGGCAGTGAGATGCTCGAGCTACATCCAGGTCGTGAGTTCCTCTTCTTCGGCAGTCAATAATCTCCGGCCCACCACAAGCGAATGAAAGTCACTAAGGCTTTTTTGCTAGTACATAACTGCGGCTGCTAATATCCCATTCTACGATAGTTTACTCGCTGACGTTGCATAAATTATGAGTCTTGAAGGCCTAAGCACTAGATATGCTAAGGGCGTGAGTGAGGTGATGCAGGTAGCACCGACAGCTCTTATGCTTGATGGCACTTTATCTACTACGCTTTACCTTTTAAAGTAAAATGGCTGATTTAAGACTCCCCTAGGTGCTACTTGGTTCGTGTAAAGAGCTGTGTCTAAGTTGGAGGCTTCCAACAGCCTGCAGCATAGCAAGCATAATTGTATGATATTTTTTATGCAATATTTGAGCTTTTGAAATACTGTTTTCAATTGAGTAAATGAGCATGTTACTGCAATATAAAGGCAAAGTCTGCCCAGAAACCCCATCCACCTCCCGAAACTGCTAAATACCTAGTGTGGATGGTTTCATATAAGAGTTGTGCAAGAAATTCCATGACCAATTGGCAGACTAATGGCTTGCCTAAGATCCCAATATCACTAATTCAGGCTGCCTTGCAGCATCGTCTTTCCAAGTGTGGCTTGTAGAAGCGTTATTACATGAACTAATACATTTACTTATCATCCCAATGACACACGGCTGGCATTAACGAGAGCCGTACAGCAACTCCTGGATGCCAGAACAACTTTTGCCGCAACTGCAAAGTGTCTGGGAAAAGATTTAGTTCTCTTAGAGCAGTATAAAAATGTCTTATTATGTCAAAATGCAGCCCAAGGTGAATTCATTGAGAACTGTTGTCATTATTCCTGGGCCGATCATATGCAGGGATAATTGTCTGGCTAACTATGCCGATCCCTAGTGCTGTAGTCACAATGTGTCCATGATAAAAACAGCCAATATAAATTCGTTCAGGACCAGGAGGAACCTCGAGAGAAGAGCAGAGAAGAGTAGGCAAACAGAGAGAGTACAGAGGCAGTTAGATCTACGATGGAGAAGAGCAAATGAGGATAAACTTGCACGGAAGTACCCAGGAAGGGAAACAGGGAGGAGATGAGAGAAAGAGGTGACCCCCCCCCCCCCCCCCCCCCCCCGCAGGTTAGCAATGTGGTTAAGGTGCATGCTTTTAACGACCGAGGTCAAGGTGAATGCATGATGGATGTGGTGACCGAGGTGGGGGGGGGCTCGGGCATATGTGAAGCGCCTGAGTTTCGATCACGTTCTCTTAAGGAGCTACACAAATATATTACATACATTATGTGTATATATATATATATATATATATATATATATATATATATATATATATATATATATATATACATATATATATATATATATATATATATATATATAATTCATTTGTATAGCACCCTCAGAGAACTGAATCTCTTTCTAGGCACTTTGTACCTGCTGTATAGAAAGCATTACCAAATGATTGATGGTAACATTCGCAAGCAGCAGGCAAAGCATGCATAAGCACACGAAAAACTAATCACAAAGATGTACCAAATGCTGTAATAAACCGCTGTGTTTGAAGCTTCTTTTTAAATGTCACCATGTCAAGGTATCATAAACAAATATTTGACGGTCGAAAAAGATTTTAAGTATTTTCTTGACATTCCCCCTGAACTGGCAAGTGGAACATGCAGCAGTGAAGGCGCCCAGCAGAACCACAGATTAGCTAGCGAGTCTATGGGTGCATGACGGGAGCGCGAAGCTTTGGGTGCTGCTGCCAAAAATTGTAAAGCACCTGATAGAAGCATGCGATAGAAAGAAAAGCATTTTTCTGTGAAAACGAACTGATTAGAAACCCCTTGCTTTTGCTAAGAAAGTACCGGAAGCCACTCAGGCTTTGACTGCACTATAGAAAACTATCCAGTGTAATGCCCAGTTAGTCGGTGCCACTTTGAGGACTTACATTAGGTAGATGCATTACATTTTTGTTGGTTACAATGGCAGAGCATTACGAGTGATGATTTGCACAGCATTCAAGAGCTTCTAGCTAGTGCCACCCCCCCCCCCCCCCGTCGAAATGGCAGCACAGTGAGTACATTAAATGGACACCACCCCCTCCCCAAAGTACATTTGCCCCACAGCTTCCATCGTGGTATGCAATGCTTTAAATCAGTACACTGTTAAATAACCTACACTGTACAAAAAATGTTGGTAGGAAAGTCTGAAAGCAATCATGGCTATGAACTTCACAAGTATTCATATTGAATAAAAGATTTGGTAGCTATTCAAGAAGTTCAATGGTCAGTCATTATTGACAAGGAAAAGGTGCCACTAAAACGAACAAACCAATATTAAGATATTTGAACGAATTGGGAATTCGGCACAAAAAAGTCCGCTAATGCAAGAGTGCTTATCAACAGCTTTAGTGCATGAAACCCTAATGCCACTTTTGACATACTGCTTCCAATACCCTCAAGAACCACTGGTATTAGCAGACAAAGGCTGGCCAGAACCGCCCCGTAGCATTGTTGGCACAGGTCGGAGCGGAAAAAACTTAGGACACTTCCAAACTCGCTATAAGAACACCACCATCCCCCAGCACCTTCTCTCACGGATCCAGTAGGTTCTCCGGCAGTTTGGAGTCGAGATCCGAGCTCAGGACAGGTGCAGCTAAGGTGAGGGGAGCCTGTCTAATCAACCCATCAACGATCGGGTTCTGCAGAGCTGGAGCTGGTCATCTCACAGACTCCATGCCTCCTTCACTGGAGGGAGTAGCCGGTTGGTTGTAACACCATCAGAAGAGGGAGGGGTGCTTATATACCTGCTCAAAACTGGACAGCTGAATGGCTGCTTTGCCTTCTTGCATACCCTCAGCAAGGCATTAGAGCTTCGGATTTGGCTGGTGATGACACACTCACGTCCATTGGATACTTTTGTACACCAGAACAGGTGTATTTCAGCCAGCGCAGCTATGAGCTGTCTGGCAGTCCAGGAATTCAGGGCCTAACGGAACTTACGCCCACATTATATAGCTACCGCCAAACAGAGCTCTCTAAGAGCACAGCACTAGCAGAAATGCTATAAAAATTGATCAATTTAACCTATGAATTATCCTTGATAAAAATCTGCCCATTTTATGAAGAAGGTTGTATATAACAAGATAGTGAAATTTCCCAACCTCGACAATTCCTTAACAGGCCGTCATGGCAGAAGCTAGTGCTGCTGTACAATCCATAGATGAGAGATTAACATGCTCGATAAGAGCTTATAACCCCCTTGCCCAAGTCGGCAGCTAGACTTGTCTGCCGTGAGCGTCGCAGTTGCCACATTACTCCACTTCTCGCCGACCTGCACTGGCTACCAGTCAAGCAACGGATTGACTTCAAGGTTTTGTCGCTCACTTTTAGGTCCCTTCATTATATGGCTCCAGCCTATCTGTCAGATATACTACCCCATGAGGCCAAGCATCGTACCACCCGCTTTTCGGAATCCAACAGTCTAGAAATACCTCATACAAACCTTAAATCCTTTGGAGACCGTGCATTTAGTTCATATGCTCCCAAAGCCTGGAACTCCCTCCCGACCTGCGTCAGAACATCCCATGACCTGACCACATTTAAAAGGAACCTAAAAACACCTATTTAGGACAGCATTTAGTGGGTCCCTGTGATTCGTCCTTGATGTGCTTATGCGTGCTGACACTGTGCATGCTGCCACTAACCACATTTGCATGCTGACCCTGTGCATGTCACCCCTAACCATATTATTCATTTCGTTTGTTTTTCAAGCATGATTTTACTTACCATTCAATTGCATTTCACTTTACAGCAAATGTAAAGCGTCTAGAGAGAGATTAAGTTCTCTGAGGGCGCTTTATCAAGTGAATTATTATTATTATTATAAGTCAAGTTAGCTGATCAAACAGTTTCGGTTATATGGCAGCAGAACAGCCTTAATGGCTATCACCATAGCTTACCATAGCGTGGCAATAAAGAATTGCCTACTGCATGACTCGAACCCTGGGTCGCGAAGCACC